>JAGFNQ010007591.1:0-30517 GCA_024364735.1 Boesenbergia rotunda | reverse complement strand
CATGCTTGTTGTATTTTGATTGAGATCTTAAACTCATCTACTGAATGTCCGTAATACAACTCACAGCATAAGAGAATTTGTGATGAGATCACAACTAGTGATTATCTCTAAATGCGCAAATGTGAAGTATTGAAAATATCCCTAGTCGATGAATTGATAAAAACGGACACTATCAATTCTGTTGAGACTAGCATGGGTTATTCTCTAATCAGCTAATTCTCACTGGCTGGTGACATTGGGATGTCCGGAGATAAACATGGATGCTAGTTAAGGGAACTAGTTCATTGGAGTGACTAGCTGTAAGACTTCATATGGGAATCTACATGTAGATATGTCAATGAAGATCTTACTGCGGCTTAAGTGCGATGTTCCTTTGACTTGCGGTGTTCAAGTCATCTTGGTCATGGAGACTTATACTTTGACATCTTAAGCAAGCATCTCCAAGGAGGTGTGGACCCAGGATGATCGGGTGTAAGCCGAAGTGCCCGAAGATGTTTGAACAGCCTACAAAGAATTCACCACTCCTTGCGAGGAGATGTATACCCAGGCCTATCGTCGGATTGTTACTCAAAGCCTCTGGCCAGAGCATATCATGTTTAGAGTGAGAGTCTCTAAAATACATGAGAGTAATTAGAAATCCAAAGGACGAGTAAGACATTACTTGGGCTAGGTGTGACGTAGTCAGCCTAGTGGGGACTGACACCATTGACCGTGTCCTGAACCAAGTGGGTATAAGGTGGTGAAGGGAATGGGGCACGATTCATTAGAGCTGCTGAAGGGTTTCAGAATAATTTCTTCTGAGGTCAAACCGTTGATCTTTCGATTAATTGGGGATCATGATGTACTACTAGGTGCCACTCATGATCGTTCTATAATCAGTTAATTATAGACGGCCAACATAAATCGAAAGCCTATTTAGTCACACGCACTACGAGTAATCCGAGGGATTTAAAACGAGTTGAAAATTGGATTTTCCGATCAAGAGAAATAAGTCGAATCTGAGTTAGTCAGAGGCGCAATGGAAGCTAAAAATGGCTAAGTCTTTTGAAGGCTTTTTGGGCGAATTAAATGAGTTTAATTCGCGACGGTCCGGGTTGGTTTGGCCGGCCAAATAGAGGAGAATAAACCAATTTAATTGGTTTAATTAATTAAATAAATCTAGTACGATTTATTTTATAAATTATGGATAAATAAATTTGTATAAAGAAATTTATATAAATAAAATTTATAGAAATTTATTCTTTTATGGAAGATTAAAATAATCCATGAATTGGGTTTATTTTAATTTTATAAAATCAATTATGAATTGATTTTTCCATAATAAGAAAGTTTATAAATTTCTTATAAAATTTATTCTATAATTTAAAGAGAAGAAGAATTAGTTTTTATTATAAATTAGTTTATAATAAAGACTTGGTTTAAACGGAATTAATTCATAAGAATTTATAGGATAAATTTCTTATGATAAATAATTAGTTTTATTATAAAGTTAGTTATAATAAAATTCATAAGAGAATTTATAGGATAAATCTCTTATGATAACTAATTTATTTTATTATAAATTGTTTATAATAAGACTAGGCTTAAACGGAATAAGCAATAAGAAAATTTATAAGATAAATTTCTTATAACTAATTCCGTTAATTCCGTTAATCCGGTTTAGAGGGAGACTTAGCAAAGGAGTTGCTACTATATAAAGGAACCAAAGGCTAGCCCTTATTCCACACAATTAAGAGATTAATTACTCCCTCTCTCTTTCTCTTAATCTCCTCTCCTCCACCTCTTCTTCCTCCCTTAGGGCCGGCGCACCCTAGCCTCTCTAGGGTCGGCGCCCAACCACAACACCAACAAGGGTGTTTGCCGTGAGGTTTCAAGAAGGAGAAGAACCCGAAGACGAAGAAGAAGAAGCGGATAGCGACTCCTATCTTCTCGGAATTTGATTCCGTTATTTCATCGGTTAGTTTTTCCATTATTTCTCTTGTCCTTCTAGTTGTGCCTTCCGAGAATCTAGTAGTTCTCGTCGGCACAAAACTCGTGACTTTGTGAAGTCATCCCGAAGAGAACTCAGCGTGGACGCGAATAGAGGCGAAGCTTCCAAGGGACGCTACGGTTGGATCTCGTCCCTTACTTCGAGTTACGCGAGGTACTTGGTAAATTAGTTTACTTTTTGCAAACTTTTATTTCATGATTATGTCGATACACTATAAGGTTGCATGCTAGATACGAAGTTAAAATAATTTAGGAAATTATTTTATGCAAACTCTTCCGCTGCACGTAAAAATTTTAAATTTTACGAACTCGTATCCTTGTCGACATGCACCCGGTCCCAACACCCTCCAGCTAGCTCAGGTGGATGAAGAATGAAACACAATGGAGATTCAATCTTGTGAATGGCAGAGCTGGTGAAACCCCCACTTAGCTCTGTTCAGTGACGAATTTGAGCTGAAATCCTCATGGAGAAGTAGTCCCGACGATCTAGAACTCAATCCAAGTTCGGAATCAATGCGGTCGCGCGATCGGATGAGAAGAATTGAAGAAGAAAAGGAAGACACAAAGAACGCTAATCTGCGGCGAAGACGCGACAACTCTACAATGGGAGAAGATTAAGTTTAAATACTTAGCAACGGACGACCCAGATTGTTTACGACTCATCCAATGGTTGAATCTCAGTCGATCGAGCCCAATCTCTCCAGATCTCAATCATGGGTTTGGATCTGCCTCTCAGTAGCTCGGATCATCTAGATTTGCAATGGATGGCTCAGATCAACCTGATATTTGAATAGACGATCTAGATCCTCTTGAGCTTGATCCAACTGCTGACTGATCTCTGATTTGAATGAAACTTTCAGATCTTGATCTGGGTTCATGATTAGCTTTATCCCTAGCTCGGATTGCATCAAAAGTTCGCAGATGGCTCAGATCTATCCATTTTTGAATCGGACGGCCCATATTAGTCTGATGCTTGATCACTCGATCCGGATCCAATTCTGACTCAAGTTTGACCCAGAATGACCTAGGTCCATGATCCTTCAAAGCCTATAAAAGTAGATTCACAATTTAGTGCCAAAATATTTCAAATGTATAAAGATTTACAATAAAGCCCAAAATAGAATTAATTCATAGAACCTAGGGTAAATTCAAGATTAAGAAAGTAAATTATGGGTCAAACATGGATTTTAGAGCCTGAAATGATCAACAAAATAGTACTTATCAACTCCCCCACACTTAAATTTGTGCGTCTTGCGAAAACTACTAAATATGTATCCCTTAGATTCTTTCCAATCATAGTTAGAAGCAATTGAAAATAAATTACCTAAGGTTGTCAATTCTCAAAAAAAATCTAAGCTCTATGGACTAGTATCTCATCCTTAAATCAACAACTTAGCATTCTCATCCTTCATGATTCATTGAGATGAATTTAACTCACTAAGCCTTTCAAGTGAAGTTTTGGTGGCTCTCTTCTTTATTTCTAAGTTCATTATGAAAGTGGAGCTCACTCAAACACAACATGCTTTTTGCACTACCATAGGCTTGCTTGTTATCTACTCTCCACCATTAGTCATGATTCTGATCCACATCTATAAAAATTTATTCAAATAGGCTAAAGACATATGAAACGGTAAGAATGAAGTAAATGTTAAGGAAATAGAAAAGTTGACGAAGTGGAAAACTTGGAGGCTCAAGAATATTCCCAATGCACTTTGCCCTCTTTATAGTCCTCTAGTGAAGTCAGAATTATGGTGGAGCAAGAATTTGATAGTGCCTTTGATTTGGATGAAGAGAACTTCATTGATTTCATTGTGCCAACCATGCATTTGCATGCCAACCTTGTTCCCCCTCTTTTTTTTTCTTTCTTTCTCTCTTTTTCTTTATGACCCTCTAGTAAAGTCCGAATTGTAGTAGAGTAAGGATTTGACATTGCCTTTGATTCTGCTGAACCAAACATAACTGAATTTATTGTGTGCCAACCTTGTTTCATTTTTTTCTGTCTCTGCTTTTATGGTCGGTTGCTAATTTTCTATTTTTGGTCTTCATTTTGTTCAGTCATGTTGTGCACAACTCCCTAGTCCTTATTAGAACTAGCTCCAATTCATGAAATGAAATCGATTCAACACTTCTGCGAGCTTGCAAAGAAGTTGCATCTGCTGTTCCCTTAGTTTCCAGCTCTTCTTCTTTTTCATAGCTGTATTTTTCAGCTTACATTCTGCCAATTCCCATGGAAACATAACTGAATGCTTATAGGCTGCCAAATTCTTCAATTGTGCTAGATTTCACAGCTTCAAGAAGTACAAAGTTCCAAGACAAACTGTCAACTTCCAAGATCACCAGAACATTCAGATTCCAAGCTCTTTTTCCATTTAATGTGCTTGATACTTTGCTTGGCCTCACTGTTTTATTCAGTGGCCAAACTTCCTCATCTCCACCAAGATTACGACCATGTATCAACAATTTTTACAATTCTACTACTCTCTAGAAATTCTGATTTTATTGTTTGAGAAATGAATAATTTTTTGAAATCTAATGTTTTGACCATTGTTGTTAGGATGTATACTAATGTTAGGAATAAATCCTTGTATGGCTTGAGGGTTTCCTAAGCAACCACGGGGTCGAACATGAGAGATATCTCTATGTCTACGGATTAAAATTTAATCCGAATAGAGACCTATTGTAAAATACGGCGATTCAAAAATCCGGACCAGAAAAAAAATTTTGGGATTTTTCCGGATAGAGGCTAGGGTTTCCGGCCTACGGGAGGAGCCCAAGGGGTTGTATTGTAAAAATTTAAAACTTATCAAGGGTTTACAGGTAAACTCTTAAATTACGAAAGGGTAAATATCTAACCCTAGAGACACGATGTGGATTAAAATATATTAGAGGAGTAAACAGCTAAAACCCTTATTGTAAGGGCATGATTTGGATTTTAAGAGTTTGAGGGGCTTTTATGCAAAAACACCCTCCTTTAATAAAACCTTCCTCTCCTCTTCATTTGCCGCAGCCACGCCTCACCTTTGCGATGCCCTAGCGCCGACCCGACTTCTCTTCTTCCCTTTCTTCCTCCCCTCGTGCCTTAGCCGCAATCGAAGCCACGCCCGACGCCTTCCTCTTCTTCGCGTGCCCTAGCCGCAGCCAAGCGTCGGTTGGTTCTTCCTTTCCTCCTCTCCAGCGAGCCCTCATCGTTGCCGAGCCTTAATCCGATCGTTGCCTTGTTGCCAGGGACGACAATCTCCACTCCTCATCTCCGGTTGGCTCCAGACAGGTTCGGCAACAGGAGCGTCTTCCTCCCCTATTGCCAGTGCACAGCCAACTCCAGCAGTGAGGATGTGTGGCCATGGTGGCTAGTCTGTGATCCAAGTGCTATCTTGGGTGTGTGTGTAATCGGGGTTTTCTGACCGTTACCGATGTTGTAAGGTAAGAACTATTCCTTTTGGGGTTCGATTTTGGATGGTGGATTAACAATCAAATCTGGTTTTGGATTAAGGTACGAACGGTTCCTGTTGGTATTGATCTTGGAGGTTGATTAACCTGACGAATTGGTGTAGTTGATCGTTGGTTTTTCGGTATGGATTGCCACTGTAATAGAATTAATAGGTTCTTTGGTTTTGATCAGTTGATCCTCCATTTTCCAGGTTTTGGTTTCTTCCAACTGGCTACCGAGACACTTCACAGCAGGTAGTTGTCAATTGATTTCCTATCTGCTCTTGTTTTCCTTAATTCAGTGTATCTTTATGGTTTGAATTCCTGTTTAGATGGGTTCGATAATATGTTAGAGTTTGGTTTTAGAGTTAATGTCAGTTGATTCCTTGATCTTTCAATTCTCCACCTTTAAATGGGAAGCAGTGTTTTTATTTGGGATTTTATGGAGGAATAGGTTTATTTTGTTTAGCCTTGTTTCTATTTGATCGGTTCTAGGAATTTATCACTGTTTGGATTGTTTTGGTTTAAGGTATATGGGGGGTGTTCATGCCTTATACAACTTAGGTCTTGTAGCTATTGGGTCCTTAGATTAGGATGAAAGGTGTGCTAAGTAAATTGTTGTGGTGGCAGTAAATTTGAAATCAAATTGTTTTGCTCATAATAAATGTGATGGTTTATTTAGTTCTTCAGATTGGGTTTCCTTTGGGTTTCCTTGTTGTGTTTGGATCAGTAGTTGAACAACAAACCAAATATTAGAAGGATGAATGTTTAGCTGACATGTGGAGACTTGGATTATTTTAGATCGGTAGCTTGCTACTCTAATATGGGTTATGTTCTTCAGATCTGTGTTCTTGGATATATTTTGTATCAAATTTATCATGTTTAGTTTATCTGATCTTGGAAGGATTTAATAATGAATTGATTTGGATTAATAGAATGGATGGAAGTAGGAATTGGGTTTCACTATGACTTGTAATGATCCTAGGCACGTGATACCTTGTAGGAATGGAGTGAAACAATAATTAAATGAGTTTTTGTTAACCGGATTGGACTCAGATTAATTAATTCATTGTGGAGTATGAATTAATATATTCAGTTGTTAAAATCCTAAGCTAGTTAGGTTGTGGCATGATTAGGGTTAATTAGGGGATTAAACCTAATAACCTAAACTTGATTGATTCGGGTTTCGAAAACCTAACATGAATCTAATCTAGATAACTTGGGATAATTAAGGGCTACTCGTTTAAATTGTGATTATGTAAATGAAAAAGAACAATTAGGACGATCATAATAAATTGAGATAATTCATTTAGCTATAAATTATATATTATTGTAGCTAAACATTATACCTTTACTACAGGACATTGACTTGCTTTCGGACTTTTGGATGGGAGGTCCTTATTTGATACGGACTACTTTTACTCTCTGGAGGCGGGTACCCTTTGACTTATCTTTTAGATATTGTCATATTGCTATGCGTGGTTTGTTATAGATAACAGTAAGCTTATATGCTATATCTGTCTTAGTATACCTGTATTTGGTGCATGCTGTTTATCCTTGAGGTTATCTCCTGTTTAGATTCAAACAGTCTCATTTGTTGCCTGGTGAATATATGTGCATAGATGTAGAAATATGTTCCCTCTTGCATGTTGACCTTATAGATCACTGGTACCTTTTTAGTATACCTGGTAGATTACTTGTATCCCCTGATATAGGATTCAGACCTATACCTAGCACACGGAGGTGTTAGTTGAGAACTTGGCGGGTGGTTCTTTTCTGTTGTGATCCGGACTTCTGCTCCTTGGAGGCGGGTACCCTTTGACTTATCTCTTTTGATATTGTCATGTTGTTATGCATAGACTATTATAGATAGCAGTAAGATTATACGCTATCCTGGTTTATTATGCTGTTCTGGATACTTGTTGTTTATTCCTGAGTTATTATGTTGTTAGTTCCTTACAGTCTCAGGTATTGTCATATCTATATGTATGCTTAGAGATCGTGATGTATCTCCTGCATTTGACCTTGAGAGATCTATAGTTTCCGGCCAGTATACCTTGTAGGTTACCTGTATTTCCTGTTATAGGATTTCAGACTGAGACCTAGTATACTGAGGACTTGGGGAGGGAGGTATGTGTATCTATCATATACTATCCTTGCATTGTTGCATGCCGGCGATCAGTGACTCCCTTGTGGTTGAGCCTATCGTCTTCCGGTACATGATATGCGCATACGGCCACTCATGGGTTAGTGGATACCGTAGGATGTGCGCATTTGCCCTGTATTGCTCCGTTCGACCACTATTTAGAGGGTGAGCGCGGGCGTGGTAGCAGCCAGGGATCCCTTCTCGTACTGAGCCACGAGGAGATGAGAGCTAGACTCCCCCATTGCTTGGGGTAGGAGCGGAGTCTCCACCAGCATCCTGTCCACCCGGTCACCTAGGAGCAGTGATAGCAGGGTGCGTACAGTTGTCATAGCCTTACCCTTTCAGACATCGTTATGACAAGTGTACGTTGATCTGACTGGTGTCAGGGGTGACACATGTCATTGCACCATGTGCATATTTTGCATCGTGCATTGTTTGCTGCACTTGATTTCTGCACTTGTTTGACATGCATATTCTGGAGGCTTGTTATCTGAGATTATATGTTTATTGGTATTCCATTGGTATATTATTACCCTCTTTTCAGGTTAGATGGATTCTGGTATGTATCTTTATTCAATATCTTCAATATACCCTTTCCTATTGTTCATATGAGATTGTATCAGCGTAGACTCCTATTGTGATTATAACGTACTATGCATATCTGCTGGGTATTCGCTGAGTTTATGGACTCACATCGTTGTCATATGTTTTTATTTCAGGTTGAGATACTTGGAGTCGCCAGAAGAGCCCAGCAGCCAGTCCCTACCCATCGCGACCGCAGGATTTTGTTTTGTCCTGTGTAGTGCATTGTTTTATATTGCTTTTAGTGATTTGTATATGTCATATGTGTCGTGTGCCCTAAGGGGTTTTTGTGTATTGGTTGTTCATCGTAAGTCGGACCGGTCCGCAATCAGGTATGGTTTACTTTGTGTTATGGTTATATTATGTCTGGATTTTGAGGCCTGAGGCCAAATATATATATTGTGTGTGGTTTGGATTTTATATGTATGTGTAAATTGTCCACCGGACAGGGAAGGTGCTGTCCGATTTTCTATTGGATCAGCGGCTCCTGGGTCTCGGGGCGTGACACCTGTCTCCCAAATGACCATCTCGTCATTGTCTCAATTAATCCAAGTCACAACTTAGCCAAAACCAAAGTTAAAGCCTTGTATCATTTGGGATTAATCAACCGCGGAAAAGATGACGAATGGATCGTCAATTTTCATGTTTATAATCGGGGTCCATGACATAAACTAATTGACATATTAATTATCAAATAATTAATCCATGACAATTAATTAAACACATGTAATGATAAACATAATCAAAGCAATAACATAACAAAAGAAAGATGGAACTAGGGAGAGGTATATCTCGCCATTTACCTCGCAGTCTTCTACCTTATGACCCTCCCCTCCTAGACGTCCTGTGAGCGATGAGCTACCAAGATGCAGAGTCACCAAGGCTTGCCGAGATCACCTTCTTCAATCCTCTTCCAACTTACCAACAAAAACCCTATCTAGGGCTGGCCACCTTCTCTCCTCTCCTCCTCACGCCGCCGGCCACCTCAAGCTCCAAGGTCAGGCCAACCATGAGGTAGCACCAAGAGGAAGGCTAGGAAGATGAAGAAGAGGAAGAAGATACTGAGAGAACTCCTTCTTCTTCCCAAAACCCACCACAAACCCTAACTCTATCCTTCTTGACCGCCGACGCCAACAAGGAAGAAAAACCCCTATTTTCCGGCCGCCAAATTCCTCTCCTCCTTGCTCCTTGCTTCTGCACGCAGTGGAAGAGATGGTGATGAAGGAGGATGAAGATATCAGAGAAGGAGAAGGAGAAGAACAAAACTTCTTCTCCTCCTCACCGCCGGTGCCGCAAGTCCAGAAAACACGCCGGCGGCAGCCCTCCTCCCGCTCCTCTGCTCTAAGCCGAGCACTAGAGTGCTCCTACCTCCCTTGCCAAAGCTTCATGCTCAAGAGATGAATGAAGGATGTGGAGAGAACTCCTCTCCTTCCACCTTCTTCTCACTGGCGCATGTTTGCCCTTGGAGAGAGAACAATAGAGAGAGGGTTTTGGGTTTTTGTGATTAATTGAATTAATTCTCAATTAATTCTTTAAGCCCTGTATCATGACTCTTATGGGGTATTTATAGGGCTAAGGTAGGGACCATGAGGAGGAGTTGGTTCTTGGCCCGCTAATGGATCCAAACCCGATCTATTAACGGAGATCCATTCCACTAAAGGATCCAATTGAACATCCTCACCAACCCCCATTTTTCTTATGGGCTCCACCTATTATGAGTCGTCCATCTCCCCGTGTTTAAGTTATCGAATACCCAATAATTAATTTAAATTACTGACAATTTTAATTAATTATCCTCTTGATCCTTGATTAGTATCACTCAACCTTTTCATCATATCGGACCATAGTCCACTTGCAAGATTTGACATGACGATCCTTTCGAGCTCACCAATGGGGCATCATCATCCTGACTCACTAGGACACGGATTCCCTCAATAATCAATGGCACACCATATAATTATTATTATTTCCTAATTTACCGGGCCTACCAATTTAACAGAATAAATCTCACCCATTGGTAAGTCAAAGAAACAATAATTAATTATACGTGCCCATTATTATTTCGGGATTAAGAAATCATACTCCATAATATATATCCGAGGTCTAATCCAATTTATGAAGTCAGTACAAAATTGGATGACCTCTCTTTTGGTCCTACTCAATGCACACAAAGTGCACTAGTGCAATTCTATGGTTAAGCGAAACCACACCTAATTATACTACAACCATCCCGATGGTTTGTCCAACTCTATCTCGGTTGTGAGCCTCTTTCTTATACTTCTACAAGGAACTTGATAAGATGATCTTCTGTGCGTCACCACGTACCATGTTATCTTCAATGCAAAGTATCAGACATTTTGTGCACATACTAATATAAATATGCACTGAGTGATTTTGTGCTTCTCTTTTAAAATGTAAATGTATTTTAACCAAAAGCAAAGCTTTTATTATACATCCTAACAATCTCCCACTTATACTCAGAGACTTTGCTGTTTTCAAAATGTCATACATCTGACCCACATATCCTTCACATGCCTAAAAGCTCTCGCTACTAAGGCCTTAGTGAAAATATCTCCCTAGGTCATTCTCTGTTGTACTCTAGGCAACAACAGCTATTCCTCACTAGGGTGGTACATGCGCTCTATGTGTTTACTTGCCTTATGAACTCGTGATTCCTTCGAGTTTATAACTGCACCACTTTAATCACAACAAAATGTGACAGCTTTTGAGCAAACCAGGAATCACATCTAAGTCCATTTTGAGGTTCCTGAACCATGTAGCTTTCTTGACTGCTACGCAGGCTGCCAAATATCTAGCCTCCATGGTAGAGTCCATCACACAGCAGCTACGCGACACTCTCCCAAACTATGGTTCTTCCTCGTAAAAGTAAACACAAAACCCCCAGAAATACTTATATTTGCCCCTTGTCTTGATTGGAATTCTATATCCATATAACCCACAGGAGATTGGTCTACCCGGTAAACCAACATATAATCTTTAGTCCTTCTCAGGCACTAATATATGATTTTACCACAGTTCAATTTCCTTGACCTGGGTTACTCCGATATCTTTCAACCATGCCCATGGAATAGGACTCTTATAGAGTTACTTATCAGAGGTTGGGATTCAATCCCAGTTTTCTGCACCTGGTACACCCCAGCAAAATGGTGTGACGGAGCGAAAGAATAGGACTCTTATGGAGATGGTTAGATCGATGATGAGTTACTCTAAGTTTCCAGATTCGTTCTGGGGATATGCTCTGGAAACGGCAGTGTACATTCTGAACTTGGTACCATCTAAATCAGTACCCTCTACTCCCACAGAATTGTGGACTAGGTGAAAGTCTAGTCTTAGACATATTCAGATTTAGGGTAGTCCAGCACATGTGCTGAAGGGAGATGTTGATAAGTTAGAATCTTGTACAGAAGTACACTTGTTCGTAGGCTATCATAGAGGGACGAAAGGTGGTTTATTCTATAGTCCTAAAGATCAGAGGGTGATCATTAGTACGAATGCCCGATTTTTAGAGGAAGACTATGTGATGAACCACAAGCCCATGAGTATGATTATTCTTGAGGAAATGAGAGGGGAAGTTTCAACTACAGTACCAACAGTACAAGAAGGCATACCACAAGTGGTCGCATAACGTGTCACAGAGGATACACAAGTAGGACCTCGTCGTAGTGGGAGGGTTGTTAAACAACCAGACAGATTCATGTTCTTGGGTGAGTCGTCGGACTTGATCCCTAGTGAACCTGAATCCCTGGACATATGACGAGACACTCCAAGATAGAGATGCGGTATCTTGTCAAAGAACGATGAATTCTGAGATAGAATATATAGATTCTAATCAGGTCTGGGAGCTAATAGAACCACTCAATGGTATAAAAGGTATTGGATGCAAGTGGATCTACAAGAGAAAGAGAGGACCAGATGGGAAGGTGGAAACCTTCAAAGCAAGGCTTGTTGCGAAAGGGTATACTCAGAAAGAGGGTACTGATTATGAGAAAACCTTTTCGCCGGTAGCCATGCTTAAGTCTATCCGGATTCTTTTATCTATTGTGGCTCATATGGACTATGAGGTTTGCCAGATGGATGTCAAGACAGCTTTCCTTAACATAAGTCTTAAGGAAAACATCTATATGAAGCAACCAGAGGGATTCATTGCAAAGGGCAAAGAGCATCTTGTGTGTAAGCTTAATCGATCAATTTATGGATTGAAGCAAGCTTCGAGATCTTGGAACATCCGGTTTGATGAGGTAATCCAGTTATATGGATTTATTCAAAGTATGGATGAGTCTTGTGTATACAAGAGATGTGATGGAAACGTAGTGGTATTTCTTGTACTATACATAGATAACATTTTGCTCATTGACAACAATGTCAAAGTGTTATCAGACGTAAGGGTATGGTTATCCAAACAGTTTGATATGAAGGACTTGGGAGAAGCGGGACACATCCTTGGAATTAAAGTTATAAGGGATCGCAAGAAAAGGATGTTGTGCTTATCTCAAGCTTCATACTTAGACACTGTCCTAGCTCGTTTTAGCATGCAAAACTCCAAGAAAGGTTTTCTACCTTTTTGGCATGGAGTACCTCTATCTAAGGAGATGTTGTAACACCCGTTTTTTTTTTCATTAAGCGGCGTTACGTTAACATACTTAGGGCATGTAGACATCATAATGCAGCGGAAACCTTTAACCTACACCTACATGCACTTACTACCATTCCTAATATCATAACATGGGAACATAGCATATTAACTTTATACTTAGCATCATATCATGTCATACTTAGCATCATGTCATACTTAGCATCATGTCATAGAGTCACATTCAAGCACATACTAATAAAGGTAAAGTTCTATCATAAGACGAGCAAACATATTGTTTCTTGACCAAGTCACTATCACACACATGCTGTAATGCCCTCGTACTGCTTCCTTACTGTCCCCTTGCGTGATCTGCGGTATAAGGAAATAAGACTATAAGCACACAGGCTTAGTAAGACTCTTTCCTACTCACTAAAATCGTTCACCCCTTCATCATGAGCACATGAAACATTAACATACTTAGTGCTTTACTTAGAACATAAGCCTTATCATCACTTAGCATACATTCGACATGTCATGGACATAGCTTAATCACATTCGTAGCATGGCATAAACATAACCATAAAAACATTCATGGCATGGCATAACATTTGGCATAGACAAAAACATCGTAAACATTCATAGCATGACATAATACTTGGCATAGACATGACATAATAAACATAATGTAATGACCCGAAAAATTCTCTTAATATTTTCTTAAAATATTAAGCATGTTTAAATAATTTTCCAAGGGACCTAGAAATATTAAGGAGAACTTAGGCCTAGAAAATCCATGTTTTCTCATTTAAATTGAGAAAACTAAGTACCAATGAGCTTTAAATGAGCTCCAAAATGGGTATTAATTAGGTAAAATTAATATAAATATAAAAGAATTTTATTTAGGAATATTGGCATAATTATGGGTGATTTTAGGGGGATTTTCAGAATTTAGAAAATAAAAATAATAAAATAAATGAAATAAAAATAAAATAAAAATAAAGATGCATGAGCCAATGATTGAACCTTGGACCTCTTGTAAACCATGTAAGCCTTAACCAACTCACATAGCAAGGGATTTCTATGAGGAAATGAAGTGGATATAAGTTAAGATTAAGAAGAAGATGAAGAGTCATGGAGAGACTCTTCATTTACCTCTTTAATGGATGATAAATAGGGGGGTTTGGGAGTTTCATTCTCTGTTCTTTCAATTGCATTTCCTCCTCTCTTCCTCCCTCATTCTAGCCGACCACTCCTAGAGGGTTTTCCCCTTGGAAAAACTTCCACCAAGGTCTCATCTCCAAGATCTAAGGGGTCTTCCAAGGATACAAGGACAAGGGTGTTCAAGGGTCCAAAGATCTTACCATTTTCTTCTCTTCCAAGGTTCAAAAAAATCAAGAAACCCAAGGTAAGACTCCCTCACCTATGGTATAATAGTTCCCTATGATTTCCATGATTTTTAGCATGATATATTGGTTAGTTTTTGGATTTGATGTTGAAAGGAAGAAAAACTAAGAATCTTAAGTTTAAGGGTTTCAGCCACCATGATTTATAGGTCTATAATTATGCTAAAAATCATGATAATGTTATTTAATGTTCCCTTATGATGTGTAGAGGTTAATTATAATTTTTGGGAATTTTTGGAGTACCCTAGGATACCCTAGGGTTTCGGCCAACATGAAAGAAACAAAACTAAGAACCTTAAGTTTACGGGTTTCGACCACCATGATTTACAGGTCTATAATTATGATAAAAATCATGATAATGTTATTTAATGTTCCCTTATGATGTTTATAGGTTAAGTATAATTTTTGGTAATTTTTGGAGTACCCTAGGACACCCTAGGGTTTCGGCCAACATGAAAGAAACAAAACTAAGAACCCTAAGTTTAAGGGTTTCGGCCACCATGATTTACAGGTCTATAATTATGCAAAAAAAATCTTGATAATGTTATTTAATATTCCCTTATGATGTGTAGAGGTTAAGTATAATTTTTGGGAATTTTTGAAGTACCCTAGGACACCCTAGGGTTTCCGCCAACATGAAAGAATCAAAACTAAGAACCCTAAGTTTAAGGGTTTCGGCCACCATGATTTAAAGGTCTATAATTAAGCCAAAAATCTTGATAATGATAATTTATGTTCCCTTATGATGTGTGGAGGTTAAGTATAATTTTTGGGAATTTTTGGATTACCCTAGAGACCCCATATGTTTCGGCCAACCTCAAGGACCCAAGGGTTAGGGTTGAGCCTTTAACTTCAAGTATATGTTTATGTGTTGCCATGATATAAGGGTGATGTAGGGAACCATGTTAAGTTATATGCCCATGCTATGCTAAGAACCATGCTAAGTGATTATGTATGTTCATGATATGAATGATGCCATGATAAGTATGATAAATTTATGTTCAGGATATGAATGATGCCATGATAAGAATGATAGGGTTATGATCACGATAAAAATGATGCTATGATATGTTAGGTTCATGATATGAATGATGCCATGTTAAGTATGTTATGTTTATGTTCACTATGAGAATGATGCATGCCATGTTATATGAATAAAGATGCATGTCATGTTTATGAAAGAAGATGCATACCATGTTTATGAATGAAGATAATGCTCATGCCTTCCAGGCATCATGATGTTATGCGATAAGAATGAACAATGAAAGGACAAGCATGTGTTAAGTCATGCTTTATGTAACATGGTTATGCTATGAATGTATGATGAATGATGAAACATGAAAAGTATTTTACTTTATGTATGGGCTTGTACCGGACCGAAGTATGGGTCCAAGGGATGGGCACCTTAAGAACACCCCGGTTTTGGACTATCGTAGCTGTCCACGGTTCTGGTACTACCAGAGCTGTGCAACAGGGATGGGCACCTTAAGAACGCCTCGGTTCGGGGACTACCGACTATGCTGTCCTTACCCTAGTAAGTTGGGGCTCGCGACCTTGGACTTGCTAGGGATACGCGCTATGATGTATGTATGTGGTAGAAGCCGGGGACCCCAAATGATGTTATGATGATTATGTTTAAGCATTTAAAAGTATGTTTTAAAAGTTAAGCATCCCTTATGTATATACATTCCACTCATGCATCCATTCATGTTATGCATTATGCTATGTTGATAAGATTTTATGCTTACGTTTCATGTTAAGAAGTATGTGTGAGAATGAATGATCTATGCCATGATTATGTTAGGAAGATGTTCATATGCTATGATATGTATTATGCCAAGTGTTATGCCATGCTTAGAATGTTCACTATGTTTATGATTTATGCCATGAATTATGCCATGCTTAGAATGTTCACTATGTTTATGATCTATGCCATGAATTATGCCATGCTTAGAATGTTCACTATGTTTATGATTTATGCCATGAATTATGTCATGCTTAGAATGTCCACTATGTTATGTTTATGCCATGTATCATGCCATGCTTAGAATGTTTACCATGTTTATGTTCATGCCATGCTATGTATACGATAAGTGATGTAAGATGTTATGTTCTAAGTAGAGCACCAAGTATGTTAATGTTATATGTGGTCATTATGAGATGATGAATGATGAATGGTTTTGTGAGTAGGAAAGAGTCTTACTAAGCCTGTGTGGTTATAGTCTTATTTCCTTATACCGCAGATCATTCAAGGGGTCAAGGATGGAAGCAGCAGGAGGGCAAGAACGCATGTGTGTAGTAGTGACTTGGCCCAGGAAACTATATGTTTACGGTTTATGCTAGAACTTCACCTTGGTTACTTATATGTTCGAATGATGACTTATGGAACCTTATGATATGATGTTATGTATGACATGATATGATGCTTAAGTTCAAAGTTAATATGCTAAGGTTCCCATGTCATTAAGTAGAATGGTAACAGGGCATGTATAAGTTAAAGTTATTCCGCTGCCTTATGATGTATACATGCCCTAAGCATGTTAACGTAACGCCGCTTATGGAAAAAAAAAAGCGGGCGTCACAGGTTGGTATCAGAGCAGTAACCATCTCACTACACACACATCAAGCCCTCTTCCTGCCGCTTCCAAGTAAGTACCCCGGTGTATATTTTACGATAGTAAGCACTTTTAGGATGCTTTATAGTTTAAGATATGCAAGTATGAACGATAGTATGATGAAAAGTATGTTAAGATACATAACGATGAACGATATTTTATCTTCTTTTATAAACTTAATATTTAGAATAATATAGGAGTAGAAAGAAAACTGATATTGGCTATACTGTCTTGGGTGAAGAAGAACATGGCTAGAAGACAGAGTAACCGACTGAACGAGGCGACCCCAACGCCTGATCTGGTGCAATTAGTGGCCCAACTTCAGCGCCAAGTCACCGAGCAACAGCAGACCATTAATACCTTAATGAACCAACAGGAAAATTCTACTACTCCACCAGTGAACCAGACTGCTGTACCTGTGGCGCCTACGGTTACACACACTCCTCCGCTGGGCTCGACCACTGTGGCACGACAGGAGGCCTACCTGATTCAGTGGTTAAGGCTGAAACCGGAGAATTTCTCGGGTGCTGGCGAACCTTGGGACGCCCAGGCATGGTTCAAGACGATGGAAAGTACCCTGGAGCTGCTGGACTGGCCTGAGCATGAAAAGATCAAGTGTGCGTCATTCTACCTGTCTGGGGATGCCAGAATGTGGTGGGAAAGGGTTAAGGCCAAGAGACCGGTGGACCAGATGGCATGGGCGGATTTCGAATCAGAGTTCTTTGAAGAATTCTTCAACATGCGGGTCACGAATAAACACTACGATGAATTCACGAAATTCCGGCAGGGCGACCTCTCGGTCAATGAGGCCGTTAAGAAGTTCAATCGACTGGCTCGACTCTGCCCTGAGTTGGTTCGTACTGAGAAAGAGAGGGTCCGACTTATGCTAAGAATGTTGCGGCCTGAAATAGCTCTGAACGTGGCTGGCGGAGTTAGCAGACCCCAGACCGCCGAGGAACTATTTAGTGGTGCCCTACTCACTGAGCACTATCTGAACAATATCAATCAGCAACGGAAGGCGAGGAATGAAAGTGGACAAAGGTCTCAGAGCAACCACGTTGGCGGGAAAGGGGATAAAGGTGGTAAACGGAAGTCATGGAACAACGCTCAAGGAGGCTCAGCAAGTAAACAGACCAAGTTTTCCCCCTGCGCAACATGCGGGAAGAATCACTCCGGGGAATGCCGCAAGGGTACGAACCGGTGTTTCACTTGTGGCGTGGAAGGACATATGGCGGCTTATTATCCTACAAAGAACTAGGCCTCTCCTCAACCACTGGCGCAGTACCAGGGTGCACCTGCAAAGTTGCACTATATGCCAGCCGAACTGGAAGGGACCTCGATGTTGGAAGCCTCCCCTACAGTGACAAATGCCAGGGTTTTCTCGGTTACCAAGGAGGATCCTGCGGAAGCTTCTACGGTTGTCACAGGTCATATACTTATTTCCAGTCAGTATGCTACTGCATTATTTGATACTGGGGCAACGCACTCGTTCATTTCGGTGTCCTTTACCAAGAAGATAGATAGGCTGCCGCGGGTGTTAGACTGCGGGTTCTTAACGACCCTGCCCTCGAGAGAAATAATGACATCCACTCATGTTCTGTGTGCGGTGCCGGTCGGAATTGCAGAAAGGGAACTTTACTGCGATCTGATAGTACTCAACATGAAAGATTATGATGTTATAATGGGAATGGATTTCTTGGGTAAATACGGTGCTTCTATTGAGTGCCGTAAGCGAAAGATGGTATGTAATTACCCAGAGGTTTTCCCAGATAAGTTACCAGGATTAGCACCTGATAGAGGAGTGGAATTTGAGATTGAATTAATTCCTAGGCACCTTACCGTATGGCGCCGGTTGAATTAAAGGAACTTCAGGAACAGCTACAGGAGTTGCTGGATGAGGGATTTATTCGCCCTAGTCATTCCCCATGGGGAGCTCCAGTACTGTTTGTGAAGAAGAAAGGTGGATCTATGCGCATGTGCATAGATTATCGAGCGCTGAACAACGTAACCATCAAGAACAGGTATCCCCTTCCGAGGATAGATGACCTGTTTGACCAATTAAAGGGAGCCACTGTTTTCTCAAAAAAAAAAATTGATTTGAGGTCCGGGTATCATCAAGTTAGATTAAAACAGGAGGACCTAAGCTATGAGAGCAGACCCATCTAGATTTTGGATAGGTAAGTCAAGAAGCTGAGGAGTAAGGAAGTACCCTTAGTCAAGGTCCTATGGCAAAGTCAACGGTTCGAAGAAGCTACCTGCGAACGCGAGGACGAGATGAGGCGCAAGTACCCGGAGTTATTCTAAGTTCGAGGATGAACTTTCACGAGGTATGGGGGATTGTAACGACCCGAAAAATTCTCTTAATATTTTCTTAAAATATTAAGTATGTTTAAATAATTTTCCAAGGGACCTAGAAATATTAAGGAGAACTTAGGCCTAGAAAATCCATGTTTTCTCATTTAAATTGAGAAAACTAAGTACCAATGAGCTTTAAATGGGCTCCAAAAATGGGTATTAATTAGGTAAAATTAATATAAATATAAAAGAATTTTATTTAGGAATATTGGCATAATTATGGGTGATTTTAGGGGGATTTTCAAAATTTAGGAAATAAAAATAATAAAATAAATGAAATAAAAATAAAATAAAAATAAAGGTGTATGAGCCAAGGATTGAACCTTAGACCTCTTGTACAACCATGTAAGCCTTAACCAACTCACCTAGCAAGGGATTTCTATGAGGAAATGAAGTGGATATAAGTTAAGATTAAGAAGAAGATGAAGAGTCATGGAGAGACTCTTCATTTACCTCTTTAATGGATGATAAATAGGGGGGTTTGGGAGTTTCATTCTCTCTTCTTTCAATTGCATTTCCTCCTCTCTTCCTCCCTCATTCTAGCCGACCACTCCTAGAGGGTTTTCCCCTTGGAAAAACTTCCACCAAGGTCTCATCTCCAAGATCTAAGGGGTCTTCCAAGGATACAAGGACAAGGGTGTTCAAGGGTCCAAAGATCTTACCATTTTCTTCTCTTCTGTAACGATCCGGAAAATTCTCTTAATATTTTATTAAAATATTAAGCATGTTTAAATAATTTTCCAAGGGATCTAGAAATATTAAGGAGAACTTAGGCCTAGAAAATCCATGTTTTCTCATTTAAATTGTGAAAACTAAGTACCAATGAGCTTTAAATGGGCTCCAAAAATAGGTATTAATTAGGTGAATTTTATATAAATATAAAAGAATTTTATTTAGGAATATTAGCATAATTATGGGGGATTTTAGGGGAATTTTCGAAATAAAGGGGAATTTTCGAAAATAAGAAAAAGGGGTTTAAATAAAATAAAAATAAAAATAAAGATGCATGGGCCAAGGATTGAACCTTGGACCTCTTGTACAACCATGAATGCTTTAACCAACTCACCTAGCAAGGAATTCTTATGAGGAAAGGAAGTGGATGATGGTTAAGTAGTAGAAGAAGATGAAGGGCCATGGAAAACTCTTCATTTGCCTCTTTAAAGGAGCTATAAAGAGGGGGTTTGGGGGGTCACTTCTCTTCATCATCAAGTGCATTTGCTCCTCTCCTCCCACCTCATTCTAGCCGAAACTCTAAGGAAGAGTTCCCCCTTGGAAAAGCTTCCACCAAGGCTCCATCACCCAAGATCTAGAGTTCTTACAAGGATTCAAGGATTAGGTGTGGTCAAGAGACATCAACTCTTCTTCCTTCTCTCCAACCAAGGTCTAAAAATTTAGAAACCCCAAGGTAAGACTCCCTCACCTGTGGTATAATAGTTATCTATGATTTCCATGATTTTTAGTATGATATATGGGTTAGTTTTTGGATGTGATGTTGAAAGGAAAGAAAAACCAAGGTCCTTAAGTTTATGGATTTCGGCCAGCATGATTTAAATGTCTATAAATATGTTAAAAATCATGATAATGTTATTTGATGTTCCCTTATTATGTGTAGAGGTTAAGTATAATTTTTTGGAATTTTTGGAGTACCCTAGGACACTCTAGGGATTCGGCCAACATGAAAGGGACAAAACCAAGGTCCCTATGTTTATAGGTTTCGGCCAGCATGATTTAAATGTCTATAAATATGTTAAAAATCAGGATAATGTTATTTTATGTTCCCTTATGATATTTAGAGGTTAATTATAATTTTCTGGAATTTTTGGAGTATCCTAGGACACTCTAGGGATTCGGCCAACATGAAAGGGACAAAACCAAGGTCCCTATGTTTATAGGTTTCGGACAGCATGATTTAAATGTCTATAAATTTGTTAAAAATCATGATAATATTATTTTATGTTCCCTTATTATGTGTATAGGTTAATTATAATTTTTGGGAATTTTTGGAGTACCCTAAGACACCTTAAGGTTTCGGCCAACATGAAAGAAGCAAAACCAAGAACCCTAGGATTGAGGGTTTCGGCCACCATGATTTGAAAGTCTATAAATATGATAAAAATCTTTAGAATGCTTTTTAATGTTCCCTGATGATGTATAGAGGTTAAGTATAATTTTTGGGAATTTTTGGAGTAACCTAAGATACCTTAAGGTTTCGGCCAACATGAAAGAAGCAAAACCAAGACCCCTAGGATTGAGGGTTTCGGCCACCATGATTTTAAAGTCTATAATCATGCCAAAAATCTTTATAATGTTATTTAATGTTCCCTTATGATGTTTAGAGGTTAAGTATAATTTCTGGGAATTTTTGGAGTACCCTAGGAGACCCTAGGGTTTCGGCCAACATGAAAGAAACAAATCAACACCCTAGAGACCCTATGGGTTTCGGCCACCATGGTTTAGGGTTCAAAAATGATGCTAAAAATCTTGATAATGTTTTATAATGTTCTATTATGAGGTTTAGGAATTAAATATAATTTTTAGGAATTTTTGGGGCACCCTAGGATACTCTAGGGTTTCGGCCAACAACAAGACCTCATTGGTGGAGTTGGGTCTAAAACCCCAAGCATGTGTTTGATGTATTAACATGATATAAGAGAGATGGAGGGTGATTATGTGAACATTTCACATAGCTTTGAGACCCTATAGGTTTCGTCCAAGTACCCTAATAGGGTGGAAAGCTAGGACTTATTTCAAGTAAGGGCCCAATGGCCCTATGGTAAGGTATGGGTAGGGTTTAAGCAATTGATTTGGGGTTTTAATGGAATTTCTCCATACCCCCATGGCCTTGAAGTTTCGGTCGAGAGCAAGTTTAGGGTTAAAGGATTAGGGTTGGGCTTAAGTAGGGAACCAAAGGGGTTCCTATGGCCTAGTATATGTGTATGAGTTACCAAGATATATGTTTAAGTAAGATGGAAGAAGTTCTATGTTAACCAAACCTTTAGTTTGTATGTCATGAATTATAGGATAAGTCATAGATGTTTAGACATGTACCATGATTTGTGAATAATATGTAAGTACGCCATGTCTTATGAATGATGAATGATATGCCATGAATGATGAATGATATGTCATGTTTATGAATGATATGTCATGTTTATGAATGATATGCCATGTTGATGAAGGATATGCCATGTTTTATGAATAATATGCATGTATGCCATGTCTTATGAATGAAGTTAAAGTACATGCCTTAAGGCACAGCTATGATGTTAAGTATGATGAATGACAAGTATGATGAATGAATGATGATGAACGACAAGTATGATGAATGAAAGATGATGCTTATGTATTTAAGGCATAAATATGCTAAACGGCACGGTCGATGGTTGACGGTATGACGGTCGAGAGGACCGGTAAATGGGCCGGTAGACGGGCCGAGCCGTAACAAGTTATGCTATGTTAAGTATGCTATGAATGAATGATGAATGATGAAGCATGAAAAGTATTTTACTTTATGTATGGGCTTGTACCGGACCGAAGTATGGGTCCAAGGGATGGGCAGCTTAAGAACGCCCCGGTTTTGGACTACCGAAACTGTCCACGGTTCTGGCCCTACCGGAGCTGGGTAACAGGGATGGGCACCTTAAGAACGCCTCGGTTCGGGGACTACCGACTATGCTGTCCTTACCCTAGTAGGTTGAGGCTAGCTACCTCGTATTTACTTAGGGATGCGCACTTATGATGTATGTATGTGGTACAAGCCAGGGCCCCAATGATATGATGAATATGTTTAAGCATTTAAAAGTATGTTTTTAAAGATTAAGCATCCTTATATATATATATATATGCATTTGCCACATGCATCCATCCATGTTATGCATTATGTTATGAAAAGTATGTTTATGAAAGGTATGTTTATGAAGGTATGGTTATGCCATGATTTATTTATGTTTATGCCATGATGTAATTAGGTTTATGCCATGATTTATCTATGTTATGCCATGATTTATTTATGTTTATGCCATGATGTAATTAGGTTTATGCCATGATTTATTTATGTTTATGCCATGATTTATTTATGTTTATGCCATGATGTAATTATGTTTATGCCATGATTTATTTATGTTTATGCCATGATGTAATTATGTTTATGCCATGATGTAATTAGGTTTATGCTATGATTTATCTATGTTTATGCCATGATTTATTTATGTTTATGCCATGATGTAATTAGGTTTATGCCATGATTTATTTATGTTTATGCCATGATTTATTTATGTTTATGCCATGATGTAATTATGTTTATGCTATGATTTATTTATGTTTATGCCATGATGTAATTATGTTTATGCCATGATTCATTTATGTTTATGCCATGATTTAATTATGTTATGCTAAGTTAGAATGCCATGATATTTTGCTAGTTTAGGATACCATGATTTAATTATGTTTATGCTAAGTTAGAATGTCATGATCTTATTTATGCCCATGTTAAGTTTGAACCATGATTTAAGTAGGTTTGTGCTAAGATAGAATGCCATGATTTTATTTAGGTTCATGCTAAGAATGGTTGTGAGGTTATGTTTATTATGTTATGTCTATGCCAAGTATTATGCCGTGCTATGAATGTTTACGATGTTGATGTCTATGCCAAGTATTATGCTATGCCATGAATGTCTTATGGTTATGTTTATGTCATGCTATGAATGTGATGAAGCTATGGCTATGTCATGATGAAAGTATGCTATGTGATGATAAGGCTTATGTTCTAAGTAAAGCACTAAGTATGCTAATGTTTCATATGCTCATGATAATTGATGAATGGTTTTAGTGAGTAGGAAAGAGTCTTACTAAGCCTGTGTGCTTATAGTCTTATTGTCCTTATACCGCAGATCACGCAAGGGGACAGTAAGGAAGCAGCAGGAGGGCGTCAAAGAATGTGTGTGATAGTGACTTGGCCAAGAGACCATATGTTTGCTGGTCTTATGATAGAACCTTACCTTTACTATTAAGTACTTGAATATGACTCTATGACATGATGCTAAAGTATGACATGATGCTAAGTATGACATGATGCAAAAATATGACATGATGCTAAGTATGATATGATGCTAAGTATAAAGTTAATACGTCAAGTTCCCATGTTATGATGCTAGGAATGGTAGTAAGTGCATGTAGGTGTAAGTCTAAAGGTTTCCGCTGCATTATGATGTCTACATGCCCTAAGTAAGTATGTTAACGTAACGCCGCTTTATGAAAAAAAAAAGCGGGCGTTACATCTTCCAAGGTTCAAAAAAATCAAGAAACCCAAGGTAAGACTCCCTCACCTGTGGTATAATAGTTCCCTATGATTTCCATGATTTTTAGCATGATATATTGGTTAGTTTTTAGATTTGATGTTGAAAGGAAGAAAAACTAAGAATCTTAAGTTTAAGGGTTTTGGCCACCATGATTTTCAGGTCTATAATTATGCTAAAAATCATGATAATGTTATTTAATGCTCCCTTATGATGTGTAGAGGTTAAGTATAATTTTTGGGAATTTTTTGAGTACCCTAGGACACCCTAGGGTTTCGGCCAACATGAAAGAAACAAAACTAAGAACCTTAAGTTTAAGGGTTTCGGACACCATGATTTACGGGTCTATAATTATGCTAAAAATCAAGATAATGTTATTTAATGTTCCCTTATGATGTGTAGAGGTTAAGTATAATTTTTGTCAATTTTTGGAGTACCCTAGGACACCCTAGGGTTTCGGCCAACATGAAAGAAACAAAACTAAGAACCCTAAGTTTAAGGGTTTCGGCCACCTTGATTTACAGGTCTATAATTATACAAACAAATCTTGATAATGTTATTTAATGTTTCCTTATGATGTGTAGAGGTTAAGTATAATTTTTGGGAATTTTTGGAGTACCCTAGGACACCCTAGGGTTTCGGCCAACATGAAAGAATCAAAACTAAGAACCCTAAGTTTAAGGGTTTCGGCCACCATGATTTAAAGGTCTATAATTAAGCCAAAAATCTTGATAATGTTAATTTATGTTCCCTTATGATGTGTGGAGGTTAAGTATAATTTTTGGGAATTTTTGGATTACCCTAGAGACCCCATATGTTTCGGCCAACCTCAAGGACCCAAGGGTTAGGGTTGAGCCTTTAACTTCAAGTATATGTTTATGTGTTGCCATGATATAAGGGTGATGTAGGGAACCATGTTAAGTTATATGCCCATGCTATGCTAAGAACCATGCTAAGTGATTATGTATGTTCATGATATGAATTATGCCATGATAAGTATGATAAATTTATGTTCAGGATATGAATGATGCCATGATAAGAATGATAGGGTTATGATCACGATAAAAATGATGCTATGATATGTTAGGTTCATGATATGAATGATGCCATGTTAAGTACGTTATGTTTATGTTCACGATGAGAATGATGCATGCCATGTTATATGAATAAAGATGCATGTCATGTTTATGAAAGAAGATGCATACCATATTTATGAATGAAGATAATGCTCATGCCTTCCAGGCATCATGATGTTATGCGATAAGAATGAAC
This sequence comes from Boesenbergia rotunda, assembly GCA_024364735.1. Taxonomy (NCBI): domain Eukaryota; kingdom Viridiplantae; phylum Streptophyta; class Magnoliopsida; order Zingiberales; family Zingiberaceae; genus Boesenbergia; species Boesenbergia rotunda. The sequence continues at coordinate 4,841 of JAGFNQ010007591.1, read as the reverse complement.
AATGAAAGGACAAGCATGTGTTAAGTCATGCTTTATGTAACATGGTTATGCTATGAATGTATTGTAACGCCCCAAAATTTCCCTTTTAAGTCCTTAAAGTCCTTGAAATTAGTTAAAAATATTTTAGAAATATTCTAGATATTTTTAGGAATTTTTAGAATATTTTTATGGAATTTTCTGAGTCCGTTTAGTATTTAATTAAAAGAGATAGCCCGAAAATTCTCGAAACTAATTTTAGAAATATCTTAGAATTTATTCCAAATTTATGGATATTTTTATAGAATTTTTTCGTAAACGAAAGTGGCAAAAAAAGTTATAAAGAGAAAATCGCGTAGGTGGGAATCGAACCCTTAACCTACGGGCAGAGAGACAATGGGCGGACCAGCTGCGCTGGTTGGTTTTGTTTAAATAAATTGAGCGGAACAATAGATAAGGTATAGTTAGGTAAATTCACCCCATATAAGTATAAATAGATAATTAAAGAGAGAAATTTTATTTTCTCTCAAAACCCTCTCTTCCTCGCCCAAGACACACGCACGCCGCCCCCTTTTCTCCCCCTCTCTTGGGCGATGCCAACCAACACCAAGCCCTAGAGGGCCGGCCATGGTTCTCCTCCGAGAGATTTTCCTATATTCGGGATCCCCGCGACGAGAGGAACGCGTAGGCGCGAAGAATTCTCCGAGATCTCAATTTTCTTCCGAGCCCTAGACGTCAATCTTGGTTGTAAGTCCAAGATATCAATGTAAGTACTGCTCACCTGCAGTAAGAGGCAGGTTTTCCGTAAGTTTTTCCGTTAGAAAGTTAAAGATGCAAATTTTCCTTTAGTTATGATTTTTGCATGTAACTCTAGATTATTTCATGCTCGTATAAGTTTGATTAAGTACCCTATATGAGGTTAGGGACTAAGAAAAGTATAAGAGAAGAAAAGAGAAGATAAAGGTAAGAAAAGAAAAGGCCAAGGCCTTAAGAAATCCCCAAAAGTCAAGACTTAGGGATTTGGGCACACAAGGTGCTCGTTAAAATGCCAAGGCATTTAAAGATGAGAAAGAAAAGAAAGAAAAGCTATTTTATTTTATAAGGCCAGTACCCGGCGTCCAAGGGCATCGTTAAAGAAATCCAGGTGTCCAATTCCAAGGTCTTGGCCCTGGTAGACCAAGGTCTGCCCTATTAGGATTGGTGGCTCGCTACCCCAACCTTTTAGGGAACGCGCATAAGATGGTACTTACGTCTTAAGTGGATCCAAGTGAGCTATTATTTTCAAGTATATGCTTTAGCAAAGTTTTCTATAGTTTAAAGAAGTTTTCTAAAAGTTAAAGGAAGATTTAAAGTTAGAGAATTTCTAAAGTTTCAAGTTAAGCCAAGAACAAGTAAGTTGAGATTTATTAATGCTTGAGTATGCATGTTTTGAGTTATACATGTTTCTTAGTGTTTCTTTCAAGCATAAAAAGTATCTCATGTGATTCCACATTGTCTAAAAAGCATGTTTGCACATTTTCGAGATTTTTGTGAGCTAGATAGTACTTACTAAGCTTTTTGCTTATTAGTTGCATTTCCTCTTGCTGCAGGTAAAGGTAAAGGCAAGCAATTCTGAAGGAAGGCGACAAGGCGGTGCTGAGTGACGTGTGTGTGGTGGCTGACCTTGGAGAGGTCCTTGGGACAAGATGAATAAAGAGCTAAAAGGGCATTTGCTATAGATGATTAGTTTAAGTTAATCCACATGGAGTTTATCCAAGTAATTGCGTTTGAGATATTTTGCATGTCTTAAAACCACGAGTAAAGATTCCATATCATTTCATTTAGCATACATATCATTATGATTGCATTGGATGAGTAGAAGTGTGAGTAGTTTAGAATATTGATACTTTGTTGGAGTTATTGATGCATGTGCCAAGATAGTGCTAGTTTCCCTTTTGAATAAAGTTTTATTGCTCAATTATGCTTAGAAAAGTTGCATTCATATTCCATAATGCTTTAGTGATGTTATAGAACCTTGGGGAATGAATTTAAATGGTTAGAAGTTAAGTTTGGTACAAACTCTAGCATAAAATGTTTAAATAGATTTTCATGACTTGCTAAATCTCGTAAAAGTCCTAATTTCGAGTTTATGAAGTTGTTTTGATTGGCTAAAATGTTTAGGAAACTAGTATAGAGTATAGAAATGATGTTGTGGCTTTGTATGGTGTGAAACTATATGTTTGGTGGAGTTTTGAAACAAGGCTTCGAATCTGAAATTCAGGTTTTCAGACGTATCAGTCGACTGGTACAGTACCAGTCACCTGCCCTATCGAACAGTAGCTTCTGTTCGATACACCAGGTAACTGCAAAAGGTCAGTCGCCTGGTATCAGTCGGCTGCTATATAGCAGTCGACTGGTACCATTAATGAGAAGTTGTGTAGAGCAGCTGGTTAGTGCTTTAGTGTTACAACTTCTAGACCTAAGAGGTCTAGGGGTCAAATCCTGGCAAAGCAAATAAAATGAAAGTTGTTTTGTTTTTTTTGAAAAAAAAGGAGAAGGAAGAAAAAAAAAAGAGAGAAAAAAAAGAAAGTTCCGCATTTTTTTTAGTCGTGCATTAGAGTCGAGAAGTAGATAAAAGTAACGATCCGTCTAAGGTAGAGAAGGCGGGTCGCTACAGGTGGTATCAGAGCAGTTCCCATTCTCCAGCATCACACACACATCAGCATCAACCTTGTCGTCTTCAAGTAAGAAAGCTTTAAGTTTCAGTTTTTCTATTGCTCCTTTACTTAACTTCAGTATAGTGAAATGCTTAAGTACTTACTCATATGTGCATAGAACAAGGAAGCATGTTTAATACCTTAGTACCACGGAATCATGTTTAATCCCTAGAATGGATATTAGAGAAATGCTTAAGTACTTACTTGATTTGCCCAAAAGTATGTTTTGGGATTATGGCACGCATGGTGCTTGATAAAAGTTTTGAGTAAGACCAAGGTCTTACTAAGCCCTAGAACGAGTTCTAGGACTAAGAAATGAGATAAGAATCAAGACCAAGGTCTTGTTATATCCTAAAGCAAGTTTAGGAACATTACCATTAAGTGTTAAGTTATACATTTGAGGACGTCCTAGAATGGCCCAAAACGAGGAGCAAGCTCCTAGAAGGCAAGAAGCGTACCTCATTCAGTAGGAGAAACTGAAGCCAGGGAACTTCCCAGGCACAAGCAAACCATGGGATGCTTAAGCATGGTTCAAAACGTTGGAAAGAATAGTAGGGCTACTGGACTGGCATGAGGTAGAGAAGATAAAGTGTGCATCTTTCTACCTTACGGGAGATGCTAGAATATAGTGGAAGAGAGTCAACGCCAAGAGAAATGTCAGCCAGATGACATGGGCCGACTTCGAGACTGAGTTCTTCGAAGAATACTCTCACATGCAAGTAACCAACAAGCATTATGATGAATTCACGGAGTTCAGACAAGGAGAACTATCCGTGGATGAAGCAGTGAAGATGTTTAAGCGGTTAGCTCATCTGTGCCCAGAGCTAGTTAGCACAGAAAAAGAGATAGTTAGGCTAATGCTCAAGATGTTAAGGCCTGAGATAGCGTTGAAGGGGGGGCTAGCGGTGTTAAGAGGCTGCAAACCTCCGAGGAACAAATAAGTAGTGCTTTGATCACTGAGCACTACTTAAACAGTATAAAGGCCACCAGAAAGGTTGAACGATGAAGTTCTTAACAACCTTACCATCAGGGGAAGTAATGGCCTCTACTGAGAGGCTAAGGGCAGTATCAATCTAGATTTCCAACCGAGAGCTCTACAGTGACTTGTTAGTCCTTAAGATGAAGGATTACGATGTCATTTTAGGAATGGACTTCTTGAGCAAGTATAATGCTTCTATAGACTGCCACAAGAAAAAGTCAAGTTCACACCAGAAGCAGAACCTTCGGTTGAGTTTATTGGAGACCCAAGGAGAAAGATAAATAGGTTCCTACCTACCTTACAAGCTCAGAGAATGTTAGAGAAGGGGTGCTCTGGTTTCTAGCTCATATAGTGGATGCGAGTCAAGGAGAAGGATTGAAGAGAGAAGAAGTGAGGGTAGTCTGTGACTATCCTGAGGTGTTTCCTGAAGAGTTACCAGGACTCCCTCCCAATCGGGAAATTGAGTTTGAAATTGAGTTGGCCCCAGGAACCAACCCAATTTCGAAGGCACCTTATCGCATGGCACCAGCAGAACTGAAAGAATTACAAGAACAATTGCAAGAGCTGCTTGACAAGGGTTTCATCCGCCCTAGTCATTCACCTTGGAGAGCCCCTGTACTTTTCGTCAAGAAGAAGGATGGGTCTATGCGTCTGTGCATAGACTACAGAGCGCTGAACAAGGTAACCATCAAGAACAAGTACCCCCTTCCTAGAATAGATGATTTGTTTGATCAACTCAAAGGGGCTACGGTGTTCTCAAAGATAGATCTGCGTTCTGGGTATCATCAGCTAAAGGTTAAAGAAAGTGACATCCCCAGGACGGCCTTCAGGACAAGGTACGGCCACTACGAATTTGTAGTGATGCCTTTTGGAGTAACCAATGCTCCAGCAGTCTTCATGGAGCTGATGAACCACATCTTCAGGGAGTATCTCGATAAATTCGTCATTGTATTTATTGATGATATTCTCATATACTCGCAGACTCCAAAGGACCATGCTACACACTTGAGGATAGTGCTGCAGATCCTTCAGCAGGAGAAGCTCTATGCAAAATTCTCAAAGTGTGAGTTTTGGCTAGATCAGGTGGCCTTCCTAGGTCACATTGTATCCAAAGAAGGCATTCAAGTTAATCCAGCCAAGATAGAAGCAGTCAGCAACTGGTGTAGACCCAAGAATGCCAGTGAAATCAG
>JAGFNQ010007590.1:0-100831 GCA_024364735.1 Boesenbergia rotunda | reverse complement strand
ATAATAAGGGTGATTCAATTCGAAAAATAAATAGGATTTAATTTATGTATGTTGATACATTCTTTAATAAATCTTCTCACATAATCTCAATTTGTATTTCTAGGATAATCACTCGATCATGTCTTCCTAAACTTGCGTTCCATTTTGGACACCAATAAATTAACTGGGCCTAACTTCATAGACTGGCTTCGAAACCTGAGGATAGTCCTTAAGGCAGAAAAGCCTGCTTGTGTCCTTGAAGATCAACTTCCCAAACGTCCTTCTGAAAATGCAACTCCAGACCAGTTTCCTGAGTTGCTCAACCTGCTGAAGACTGTAGAGCCTTCTGTAAAGCAGGATCAGAAGACGATACTGTTAGTTGGTTCCTCGAAGAAAGGTTCTAAGAGGAAGGCCAAAGAACAGAATAAGGGAAGAAGAAAAAGGCCAAAAAGACTGAAAAGAAACCAAAAGGCTTGCCATCACTGTGGCAAGGAGGTCACTGGCGAAGAAACTGCAAGATTTATCTTGAGTCCTGAAGAAGAAGGCATCCGATGCCCCATCCTCTTCAAGTATCTTCCTTATTGAATGTCACTCTATTTCCTCAAACACTGGGTACTTGATACTGGGTGTAGCTCACATATATGTAATGACATACAAGGGCTAAGGAATAGAAGAAGACTCGTCAAAGGAGAAGCGAATTTGCGAGTTGGAAACGGAGCAAAGATTGCTGCTGTTGCCATCGGAACATATTTGCTAAAGCTCCCCACTGGACGTGTCTTAGAATTGGATAATTGCTATTTCGTTCCTTCGTTGATAAAGAACATTGTATCTATTTCATGTTTGAATGAAAAGGTTATCATTTAACTTTTAGTAACAATTGTTGTTACATAACTTTAAATGGCGTTCTTTATGGGAATGGAACTTTGTGCAATGGCATCTACACGTTAGATTTATCCAGTGACGTTTTCAATATCGAAGTTAGCAACAAACGTGCTCGAATAGATAATCGAATAGACTCCTACACGTGGCACTGTCGTCTTGGCCATATAAGTAAGAAACGCATGACCGAATTACACCGATGTGGAATTTTGGAATCATTTGAACCCGGTTCATTTGATACATGCGAATCATGCTTAAAAGGCAAGATGACCAAATTACCCTTTCCGGAAAAGGTAATCCAGTGGGAGAATTGCTTGGTCTAATACATACCGATGTATGTGGACCAATGTCAACTCTTTCACAAGGAGGCTATAGCTACTTCATCACCTTCATCGATGATCACTCACGATTCGGGTATGTGTTCTTGATGAAACACAAATCTGAAGCCTTTGAGAAATTCAAAGAGTTCAGAAATGAAGTAGAGAAACAGCTTGGCAAAAGTATTAAAATACTTCGATCCGATCGAGGTGGTGAATACTTAAGTCAAGAGTTTCAAGATTATCTAAGGGACAATGGGATATTGTCCCAATGGACTCCGCCGTATACACCACAGCATAATGGTGTATCTGAGAGGCGCAACCGAACCTTGATGGACATGGTTAGGTCTATGATGAATCATGCAACTCTTCCAAAATCCTTTTGGGGCTATGCACTTAAGACAGCTGTTTACTTGCTAAACAGAGTCCCGACCAAGGTAGTCTCTACTACTCCATATGAGATTTGGAATAGTAAGAAACCTCACTTAACTCACCTTAAGATATGGGGTTGTCCTGCTTATGTGAAGCGGGTTGTATCAGACAAATTGGATGCTAAGTCTGATAAATGTCTATTTATTGGATACCCTAAGGAAACGAAGGGTTACCAATTCTATCATCCCTTGGAACAAAAGGTGTTTGTTTCAAGGCATGCTGTATTTCTAGAGAAAGAGTTTCTTTTGCAAGAAAACAGTGGGAGTGGGATTGAACTTGATGAAGTTCAAGAAACTCCAATAGACATCACAGAGACACCTAGTCTAGGCCCACAACCGATAATTCATAGTGATGAGCTATCAGTTGAACCTAAAACTACACCACCTCTTCGTAGATCTGATAGGACACGCAACATTCCAGAGAGATACGGATTTCTCGTAAGTGAATCGAACGACGTGTTGCTCATTGGCGATGACGAACCTATCAGTTATGAAGATGTTCTGAAAAATTCAGAAAGGGACAAATGGCTTGAGGCCATGAAGTCGGAAATGGATTCCATGTATGAAAATCAAGTATGGGACTTGGTTAACCCACCTGAAGGGATTAAACCCATAGGGTGCAAGTGGGTTTTCAAGAAGAAAACCGACATGGAAGGTAATGTTGTTACCTTTAAGGCTAGATTAGTGGCAAAAGGATATCGTCAAAAACAAGGAGTTGATTATGACGAAACCTATTCGCCAGTAGCTATGCTTAAATCCATTCGGATGCTCCTAGCCATAGCAGCTCATTATGATTATGAGATATGGCAAATGGATGTGAAAACAGCTTTCCTTAATGGAAACCTACTTGAGGATGTATACATGATACAACCTGAAGGTTTCACATCGGTTGATAAAACCAAGGTATGCAAGCTTCGACGATCCATATATGGACTAAAGCAAGCATCTAGGAGCTGGAACATCCGTTTTGATGAGACAATCAAAGAGTTTGATTTCTCACAAAATCCTGACGAACCTTGTGTGTACAAGAAGGTTAGTGGGAGTGCAGTCGTATTCCTAGTATTATATGTCGATGACATCTTACTTATAGGAAACGATATATCAGTTTTACAGACAGTTAAGATTTGGTTGTCCAAAACTTTCTCCATGAAAGACCTGGGAGAAGCAACCTATATCCTTGGGATTAGAATCTATAGAGATAGATCAAAACGGTTGCTTGGTCTTTCGCAGTCTACATATATAGACCGAGTGCTAAAAAGGTTTAGCATGTCGGAATCCAAGAAAGGTTACCTTCCCATCAGGCATGGGGATCAACCTTTCAAAGTCTATGTGTCCGCGCACAGAAGACGAGAGGATTAGCATGAATAAGATTCCCTATGCATCCGCAATAGGATCTATCATGTATGCTATGTTATGTACTAGGCCCGATGTATCGTATGCTCTGAGCGTCACGAGCAGATACCAATCTGATCCAGGAATGGATCATTGGGCGGCTGTTAAGACAATCCTTAAGTACTTAAGAAGAACTAAGGATGTATTTCTAATATATGGAGAAGGAGATTTGAAAATACGTGGGTATACAGATGCCAGTTTCCAGACGATAAGGATGACTCCAAATCGCAGTCTGGATACGTATTTACTTTGAATGGAGGCGCAGTAAGTTGGAAGAGTTCCAAACAAGACACTGTAGCGGATTCTACCACGGAAGCGGAATATATCGCAGCTTCGGAAGCAGCAAAGGAAGCAGTCTGGATCAAGAAGTTTGTCTCCGAACTTGGCGTGGTTCCAACCATTGATGAAGCAGTGCCGGTATACTGCGACAACAATGGAGCTATTGCACAAGCAAAGGAACCAAGGTCTCATCAGCGATCCAAACACGTGCTTCGACGCTATCATCTGATCAGAGAGATTATAAGTAGGAATGACATACAAATTGAGAGAGTTCCCACTGAAAGGAATATAGCGGATCCTTTAACTAAGGCCTTGCCTCAAAACAAGTTTGAGGGTCATGTTAGAGCCTATGGTATTGGATACCGTAGCGATTGGCATTAGGCAAGTGGGAGTTTGTTAGTGATATGAGAGAAGTGTCCTAAGGCAATCGCCTTATGATGTAAACATTTATTTTAATAAATGATAATTCACTATTTGAGTATACATGTTTTGTGTATTTGATTGGGATCTTAAACTCATCTACTGAATGTCCGCAATACAACTCACAGCATAAGAGAATTTGTGATGGGATCACAACTAGTGATTATCTCTAATGTGCAATTGTGAAGTATTGAAATTATCCCTAGTCGATGAATTGATAAAAACGGACACTATCAATTCTGTTGAGACTAGCATGGGTTATTCTCTAATCAGCTGATTCTCACTAGCTGGTGACATTGGGATGTCCGGAGATAAACATGGATGCTAGTTAAGGGAACTAGTTCATTGGAGTGACTAGCTGTAAGACTTCATATGGGAATCTACATGTAGATATGTCAATGAAGATCTTACTGCGGCTTAAGTGCGATGTTCCTTTGACTTGCGGTGTTCAAGTCATCTTGGTCATGGAGACTTATACTTTGACATCTTAAGCAAGCATCTCCAAGGAGGTGTGGACCCAGGATGATCGGGTATAAGCCGAAGTGCCCGAAGATGTTTGAACAGCCTACAAAGGATTCACCACTCCTTGCGAGGAGATGTATACCCAGGCCTATCGTCGGATTGTTACTCAAAGCCTCTGGCCAGAGCATATCATGTTAAGAGTGCGAGTCTCTTAAATACATGAGAGTAATTAGAAATCCAAAGGACGAGGAAGACACTACTTGGGCTAGGTGTGACGTAGTCAGCCTAGTGGGGACTGACACCATAGACCGTGTCCTGAACCAAGTGGGTATAAGGTGGTGAAGGGAATGAGGCACGATTCATTAGAGCTGCTGAAGGGTTTCAGAATAATTTCTTCTGGGGTCAAACCGTTGATCTTTCGATTAATTGGGGATCATGATGTACTACTAGGTGCCACTCATGATCGTTCTATAATTAATGGGTTAATTATAGACGGCCAACATAAATCGAAAGCCTATTTAGTCACACGCAATACGAGTAATCCGAGGGATTTAAAATGAGTTGAAAATTAGATTTTCCGATCAAGAGAAACGAGTCAATCTGAGTTAATCAGAGGCGCAATGGAAGCTAAAAATGGCTAAGTCTTTTGAAGGCTTTTTGGGCGAATTAAATGAGTTTAATTCGCGACCGGTTCGGGTTGGTTTGGCCGGCCAAAGAGGGTGTTAACCCTCTTTGGGTGGCCGGCCAATAAAGGAGAATAAACCAAGTTTATTTTGGTTTAATTAATAAAATAAATCTAGTGTGATTTGTTTTATAAATTATGGATAAATAAATTTGTATAAAGAAATTTATATAAATAAAATTTATAGAAATTTATTCTTTTATGGAAGATTAAAATAATCCATGAATTAGTTTATTTTAATTTTATAAAATCAATTATGAATTGATTTTTCCATAATAAGAAAGTTTATAAATTTCTTATAAAATTTATTCCATAATTTAAAGAGAAGAAGAATTAGTTTTATTATAAATTAGTTTATAATAAAACTTGGTTTAAACGGAATAATTAGTTAAGAAAATTTATAGGATAAATTTCTTATAACTAATTCCGTTTAGAGGGAGACTTAGCAAAGAGTTGCTACTATATAAAGGAACCAAAGGCTAGCCCTTAACTCTGAACTAATCAATCAATTAATCAAGAGATTAATTACTCCCTCTCTCTTTCTCTCAATCTCCTCTCCTCCTCCTCTTCTTCCTCCATTAGGGCCGGCGCACCCTAGCCTCTCTAGGGCCGGCGCCCAACCACAACACCAACAAGGGTGTTTGCCGTGAGCTTTGAAGAAGGAGGAGAACTCGAAGACGAAGAAGAAGAAGCGGATAGCGACTCCTCTTTTCTCGGAATTCGATTCCGTTACTTCGTTGGTTAGTTTCCTTTCTTTCCTCTCTTGATCTTTCAAGTTGTGCCTATAGAGAATCTAGTAGTTCTCGTCGGCACAAAACTCGTGACTTTGTGAAGTCATCCCGAAGAGAACTCGGCGTGGACGCGAATAGAGGCGGAGCTTCCAAGGGACGCTACGGTTGGATCTCGTCCCTTACTTCAAGTTACGCGAGGTATAAAAGTAAATTAGTTTACTTTTCCGCAAAGTTTTATTTTATGATTATGTCAACACACCATAAGATTGCATGCTAGATACGAAGTTAAAATAATTTAAGAAATTATTTTATGCAAACTCTTCCGCTGCACGTAAAAATTTTAAATTTTACGAACTCGTATCCTTGTCGACATGCACCCGGTCCCAACAGGACCGCCAGGCAAAAGTCCAACCAAAGGAGCGGTTGGCATCAAGTAAACACTCCCGAGAGGAGTAGGTGAGGACGCGTTCCCCGTCGAGGGAACAGTAGGCGTCGGTTCGACCTAGGACTCCATTTTGGAGACCAAAGTCAGAACCAAGACAGCTAAGGCTGTATAAACTAATTGTTTTATTGTGTTTTGGACTAACCCTGGATGCAGGACCGAAGGAACGTGTGTCTGCAACTCAGAGAGCCTCAAAGGAGTGAGACAGTAGCTGAGCAGGGCGCCCTGAGTGTCCAGGGCGCCCTCAAGGTGAACCAGAACCAAGCGAAGCAAAAAGGGCTTCGGCTACTTACTGGGCAGGGCGCCCTCAGTAGCCAGGGCACCCTCGTCAGCCAGGGCGCCCTCAGCATCCAGGGCGCCTCCGCGCCCAAGACTGCGAAGCTTCATCTTTATCCATAGCCGAGATTTCTACGCGGAAGAAGTCAGCCAAAGCGCCCTCTGCGACCAGGGCACCTCCAGAGTCAAACTTATCCCTATTCGGATGGGATAACGTCTGACCGAGCTAAAAGCGGATCGCTTGACACGTGGCAGGGCGCCCCCGACGTCCAGGGCGCCCCGGGGTGCTATAAATAGCACCCAACGCCCAAGCCTTTGACAACAACCTTGATCCAAAGCTTCCACGCTCTTCTGTGCTCACGCCTTGTTCCGGAAACTGCCCAACTCGAGCGACGACGTCCCACTGCTCCGGAAAGTCAACCTACAACCGGACGTCGGTAAAAGAAGAGATTTTTTATTAAAAGTTTATAGTGCTATACTTGTAAATCTATTTTTGTAAACTGATTTTGCGCGTATATAGAATTGCCCATAGTAAACGGTCAACGACCGTGGGCCTTGGAGTAGGAGTCGACACAGGCTCCGAACCAAGTAAATCGACTGTGTCTTTGTGCTGTGTGCTTTTAATTTTATTTTTCCGCTGCGTACGTACTCTTTACGAAAGTCCGAACGATTTTCGATGTTCACCCCCCCCCCCTCTATCGGTTTTCTCGATCCAACAGGTGCCACTCATGATCGTTCTATAATTGGTTAATTATAGACGGCCGACATAAATCGAATGCCTATTTAGTCACATGCACTATGTGTAACACCCCAATTTTTACAATCTGAATACCTGAGGAATTGTTTAAAGTTCGGGACGAACTTTCTATAAGAGAGGGAGGATTGTAACACCCCAAATTTGTCGATGTAAAAATCATGACAATGTATGAAAATGATTATAATGAAATGATATGAATTTCATGCAATCACATGCCAGGAAATGTTATGAATGCATGAAATATTATATTCATGAAATTATTATTATCATGAAATATTAGCACGAAATATTATATTCATGAATATGGAATATTAAAAATATTATGAAATAATATTTTTGGGATATTATGAAATATTCTGAATTCATACAATATTATTCATATTATGAATTTCATGATGGGCTTGGTTTATTGGGCTTGGAAATGAATGGTGCTAAAAAGAAAGTGCAAAGTGGAGGAACCAAGGATTGAACCTTAGACCTCCTAGTTACACTCACCATGTCATAACCAATGAACCAAGCAATATTTCATGTAGAAGGAGAAAGGAACATGCTTGTTAAGTGGGTAAGAGTGAAGAGGCATGTCTTTTCATGAGAAAAGTATAAATAGGTGGAAGTTGGAGCAACTTCCTTCTCTCCTTTTCTTCTTCCTCTTCATCTTCCAAAACCGAGACCCCCTTTCTCCCTTCCCCTTCCATTTTCGAAAACAAGATCTAGGGTTCTAGCCCTAGAAAAGTTGGAAGGAAGAAAACTCTCCAAAGACCTTGTCACTACTAAGTTCAAGAAGGCTTAGAGGAAGATTCCAAGAGAAGGATTCTCACTCACCCTCCAAGTGTAGGGTACCTTACAATTTAAAGAGAAGAGTAAATTCAAGCGCAAGGATGTAAGTATCCTCTCACCTGTGGCATAATTGTTGTTGAACGTTTGTTGTGTGCATTCCTTTGCAAAAGATCACAAGACTTCCCTTAGGAAGTTTCGGCCACCCCCTTGTAAGGGGTCCAAGTGAAGTTTTCTTTGTCAAATCTTGATACATGCTAGTGCCCTAGGGATTTTAGACCCATAGGTGTTGTTTCCAAATTTTTGGGAGAACAAAACACTAGGGTTTCCCCTTGGGAGACTTTCGGCCACCCCCTTGGAGGGAGGCCTTGGTCCCTTTGGTTATAGGAATACATTCCTTAAAACTTAATGTAAATGTGTATGGGTTTTCTTAATGGTGTTATGTACAAAATTCTAGGGTTACCCCTTGTGTAAGTTTCGGCCAAGATCTAGAGAAGGGATTAGTGAGGGTGGAATTATCCAAAGGTTTATCCATGTTTAATGTATGGTATGATATTGTATACAAGATGTTTGTATAATTGGTTGTGTGAGAATTTGGTGCCAAAAAACCAAGCCTACCCTATCCTACAACTTTCGGCCCAAGAGGATTGAATTAGGGTTTTGGGTTGTTTGTTATCCTAGGATGAGTAAATGGTTAGTAGTGTAGGTAAGGTGCTTGGATAAATATTTGTGTGAAGATTGGATGTCAAAAACCTAGCCTACCCTACCCTTACAATATTCGGCCAACTTAGGAAGATGAGGGTTTAGGGATGATTGATTTACCTATGATGAACATTAGGGTTTAGGAAGGTGGAATTATTTTATGTGATGTGTATGTGAAATGATATGAGATGTATATGCATGAGATGATTAAATGAGATGTGTGATTGAAATATGATGCATGTACGAATTATGAGGCATGTATGAAATATGATGAACATGTGAACATGTATGACATATGATGTATGTATGAACATGTATAAAATATGATGAATATATGAACATGTATGAAAACATGATGCATGTATGGATGACATGTGATGTATGAACATGGATGACATATGATGTATGAACATGATGTGGTTGATAATATGCCTAAAAAGGAGATACTCTATTGAAACTGGGATCAAGAGCACCCGAATGCGTGGTGTGTCCCTAGGGGATCAAGAGCACCCGAATGTGTGGTGTGTCCCTTTGAGAAGTGATTAAGAGTACCTTTAGGCATATACATATATGAGTAATTGCATGATAAATTACTTTACTTTGAAAAGTTGTGTACCCGACTCGGAAGGGGGTCGTTAAACAAATCCAATGAGCATGTTAAGGTCATGGCATTGGTAGGACGGAAGAGTCCTGCTCTAATTAGATTGGTGGCTCGCTACCCCAACTTATTAGGGAACGCGCATGATGTGGTACTACAACTGGGCCCTGGATGATGATATGATATTTTAAAGTACTTACCATTATGGAACCTTTTTGAAAAACATTTCTCATCATATAATATTGTTCCGTAAAGTACTTAGAGATAAATTGATGTGATGTTTATGATGCTTGATGAGATGCTTATGATGCTTAATCTTGTTCTATCTTGATTACTGAGTACATGATATGATGTATCGATATGGATTTTGCGAGTAGGCCCGGATTCTTACTAAGCATGTTTTGCTTACTAGTTCATGTTGTTTTCTTATGCTGCAGATAGCGGTAAGAAATACTTGAATTAAAGGAAGAGGCAGAGGGAAGGCTAGAGGATGTGTGTGGTGATGGCTCGGGAAAGGATGAAAGATTCTATCTACCTTAGTTTGTCTAGAATCTAACTGCTTCCGATAAAAGATTGAAATTGTATTGTTATACTCCGAATATATGATGATTGTGACTACTCTACTGTTTTCTTTGGATATACATGTTTAACATGATTGGATGATATGAATGTATGGACCCGTAACCCCGCCTTTAGGGTAGATATAAGGTCGGGCGTTACACTATGAGTATTCCGAGGGATTTAAAACGAGTTGAAAATTGGATTTTCCAATCAAGAGAGATTAGGTTTGGTTGAGCCAAACGATAAGTCGAATCTGAATTTTTCAGAGACGCATCAGAAGCATAAAATGGCTAAGTCTTTTGAAGACTTAATAGATGAATTAAATAAGTTTAATTCATTGGGGCGTGACTTGGTTGGGTCGGCCAAAGAGGGTCTCCACCCTCTTTGCTTGGCTGACCACAACAAAGGGAGAGAACCAAGTTTTTGGCTCAATTTATAAAATAAACCAAGTGTGGTTTATTTTATAAAATTATGGATGATGTAAATTTTTTATATAATAAACCAAGGTTTGGTTTATTTTTCATGGAAATTAAAATGAACCATAGATTGGTTTATTTTATTTTATAAAATCAATCATGGATTGATTTACTATGATAAGAAAATTTATTCCATAAAAAAAAGAGACTTGGTTGATTTTTATCATGAATTAAAAAATGATAAAACTTGGCATGATGGAATAAGTCATAGAAAATTTATTCCATAAGAAAAAAGAGATTTGGCGGTTGAGAGGCCACTATATAAAGGACCCAAGGCAAGGCTTGGAAAATAATCGAAGTATTCTTGCCTGGGCTCTCTCCCTCTCCTCCCTTCTTCCTCTTGGCCGGCCACAAGGTTCTTCTCCCTTCTTCTTGCCGTGAGCACAAGGAGAAGCACCGAGGCAACGAAGTTCTTCCGTTGGGACGATCTTCCTCTCCAGCCATCATCACCTTGGGATTGGGCGCAAGTCATCTTCCTCCTTCTCGCCGGAATTGTGATTCCGGCCGACCTTGGTAGTGAGTTTTTCCGATGTGATTATTTCTCTCTTGGTTTTTCTTGTCGCGTTCTCGGAGAATCTAGTAGTTGTCGAGAACATGAAACTCGTGGCTTTGCGAAGTCATCCCGAAGATACTCGGCGTGGACACGAATAGAGACGGAGCTTCCGAGGGACGCTTACGGTTGGATCTCGTCCCTTCCTTCGAGTTACGTGAGATAATAAGTAAATTAGTTTACGTTTCTGCAAAATTTTAAATATATGATCATGTCTACACAAGAAAAAGTTGCATGCTTAGATGTGTGGTTAAATAATTTGAGAAATTATTTATGCTAAATCTTCCGCTGCACGTAATTAATTTTAAAATTACGAACCCGCATCCATGTCAACATGCACCCGGACCCAACATATTCACCCCCCTCTAGCAATCCAAGTTCCAACAAGTGGTATCAGAGCTTGGGGCTCTGTACAAGCGGCTTAACATCCGAGAGCTGTCAACAATGGCTTTGAGAGAAGGTTTTAGCACCACTCGACCTCCCTTCTTCGATGGATCAGATTTTCAGTATTGGAGGTCTCGCATGGAGTACTACCTCAAGACCGACATCAGAATGTGGTTCTCCGAGAAGGAGGGCTTCACTCCTCCAAGAGATGCAGAGGGATAAGAATTGGAGTCCTCATGGTGGTCGGCCGAGCAAACACGAAAAGGAGAAGCCGATGCGAAGGCGGTGGTGACTTTGCAATGTGGCATGTGTTAGTGATATGAGAGAAGTGTCCTAAGGCAATCGCCTTATGATTGTAAACATTTATTTAATAAATGATAATTCACTATTTGAGTATACATGCTTGTGTATTTGATTGGGATCTTAAACTCATCTACTGAATGTCCGCAATACAATTCACAGCATAAGAGAATTTGTGATGGGATCACAACTAGTGATTATCTCTACATGTGCAATTGTGAAGTATTGAAAATATCCCTAGTCGATGAATTGATAAAAACGGACACTATCAAATCTGTTGAGACTAGCATGGGTTATTCTCTAATCAGCTAATTCTCACTGGCTGGTGACATTGGGATGTCCGGAGATAAACATGGATGCTAGTTAAGGGAACTAGTTCATTGGAGTGACTAGCTGTAAAACTTCACATGGTAGTCTATACATAGACAGGTCAGTGAAGTTCTTACCGCAGCTTAAGTGCGATGTTCCTTTGACTTGCGGTGTTCAAGGCATCTTGGTCATGGAGACTTATCCTTCAACATCTTAAGCAAGCATCTCCAAGGAGGTGTGGACCCAAGATGATTGGGTATAAGCCGAAGTGCCCGAAGATGTTTGAACAGCCTACAAAGGATTCACCACTCCTTGCGAGGAGATGTATACCCAGGCCTATCGTCGGATTGTTACTCAAAGACTGTGGCCAGAGCATATCATGTTTAGAGTATGAGTCTCTTAAATACATGAGAGTAATTAGAAATCCAAAGGACGAGAAAGACACTACTTGGGCTAGGTGTGACATAGTCAGCCTAGTGGGGACTGACACACATAGACCGTGTCCTGAACCAAGTGGGTGTAAGATGGTGAAGGGAATGAGGCACGATTCATTAGAGCTGCTGAAGGGTTTCAGAATTACTTCTGAGGTCAACCATTGATCTTTCGATTAATTGGGGGTCATGATGTACTACAAGGTGTCACTCATGATCATTCTATAATTGGTTGATTATAGACGGCCAACATAAATCGAAAGCCTATTTAGTCACATGCACTATGAGTAATCCGAGGGATTTAAAACGAGTTGAAAATTGGATTTTCCAATCAAGAGAAATAAGTCGAATCTGAATTAATCAGAGGCGCAATGGAAGCTTAAAATGGCTATGTCTTTTGAAGTCTTATTAGGCGAATTAAATGAGTTTAATTCGCGATGGGATCGGCTCGGTTTGGCCGGCCAAAGAGGGTGTCAACCCTCTTTGGTTTGGCCGGCCACACCAATGGGGAGAAACCAATTTATTTGGTTTAATTAATAAAATAAATCTAGCACGATTTGTTTTATAAAATTATGGATAAATAAATTGATATATAAAGAAATTTATATAAAGAGATTTATAAAGAAATTTGTAGAAATTTATTCTTTTTATGAAAATTAAAATAAACCATGAATTGGTTTAATTTTAATTAATAAAATCAATTATGAATTGATTTTTCCATGATAAGAAAATTTTATACAAATTTTATTCCATAATTAAAAGAGAGATGTATTTGTTTTATTATAAAGTTAGTTATAATAAAACTTGGCTTAAACGGAATAATTCATAAGAAAATTTATAAGATAAATTTCTTATGAAAATTTATTCCGTTAATTCCGTTAAAGGGGAGACTTGGCAAGGGAGAGGATACTATATAAAGGAACCAAAGGCAAGCCTTGAATTCCAATCAATTAATTAAGAGATAAAGTGTAACGCCCGCCCTTATATCTACCCTAAAGGCGGGGTTACGGATCCATACATTCATATCATTCATTATGCTAAGCATGTATAACCAGTGGAAATCAATTATACTACAAAAAGTGTAGCAAGCAGGCATTATTAAAGACTAATTTACCAAGCAAGGTTTTCTCATTTCTTTTATATCTACATGCATTTACAACCTAATAGGAAGATCATTTAACACACTATAACATGGAATCTCAAGTAAGAACATAGCAAGAGTTATCTAGTCTTAGATACATGCAAAAGAAGCATTCATAAGCAACAGAAAATAGTAAATATCTAGCATTTTACTTAGCATGCATACTACAAGAATTAGACATTAATGATAGTATTATCTAACATGACATAGGTTCCATATCTCTAACTTAATCAACGGTAGAGTAGTCATAATCATCACACATTCAGAGTATAGTAATACAATTTCAATCTTTTATTGGAAGCAGTTTAGATTCTAGGCAAAATAAGGTAGATAAGAATCTTTCATCCTTTCCCGAGCCATCACCACACACATCCTCTAGCTTTCCCTCTGCCTCTTCCTTTAGTTCAAGTATTTCTTACCGCTATCTGCAGCATAAGAAAACAACATGAAACTAGTAAGCAAAACATGCTTAGTAAGAATCCGGGCCTACTCGCAAAACCATATCGATACATCATATCATGTACTCAGTAATCCAGACAGAACTATAAGCATCATAAGCATCACATCACATATTTCTAAGTGCTTTACAGCACAAGATCATATCAAGATAGAATCATAAGCATCATATTAAACATTTCTAAATGCTTTACAGAACAAGATCATCACATAATGAGAACATGTTTTTCAAAGAGTTCCATAAAGGTAAATACTTTAAAATATCATATCATCATCTAGGGCCCAGTTGTAGTACCACATCAAGCGCGTTCCCTAATAAATTGGGGTAGCGAGCCACCAATCAAATTAGAGCAGGACCCTTCCGTCCTACCAATGCCATGACCTTCAGTTAACATGCACATTGGATTTGTTTAACGACCCCCTTCCGAGTCGGGTACACAACTTTCAAAGTAAAGTAATTTATCATGCAATTACTCATATATATATATATGCCTAAAGGTACTCTTAATCACATCTTTAAGGGACACACCACACATCAAGGGTGCTCTTGATCCCCTAGGGACACACCACACATTCGGGTGCTCTTGATCCCAGTTTCAATAGAGTATCCCTTTTTAAGCATATCATCAAACACATCATGTTCATATCATCAGGGTGCCCCATGGGCTATAAGGCATGCTTTTATACCTAACAAGTTAGGTCACATACATTATACACATATCACATAATTAGTAGCATGCTTCGTGATTTCATTAAGTACTTTCCAACCCTAGAACTAGGGTTGGCCGAAAGTTACAAGTAAGGAGTTTGGTTTTCCCATCAAGCATTCATTCAAGCATTCTTACAAACACTTCACTTATACTATTAAGCATGGATATATCATAAGGAAAATCATACAACCTTAAACCCTAATTCCCCTAGGGTTGGCCGAAACATTGTAGAGTAGGGTAGGCTAAGTTTTTGACATCCAATCTTCATACAAACATTTGCACGACCACTTTATTTACACTACTAATCATGGGAACATAATAGAATAGCAAGCAACCCAAAAGCTCTTAGTGTCCCTCCTCTTGGCCGAAACCTTGTAGGGTACCAAACCCTAATTTTTGCCTTCTCAAAAATTTGGAAAACAACATACATCCATACCCTAAGTTCCTAGGGATATCCTCATGCATCAAGAAGCAACCAAACCCTATTCCATGGTGGTGGCCGAATGGTCACAAGGGAGGAACTCCCATTTTCCAAAAGCAACCACAAGAAAAACATACAATCAACCGAAAGCGATTACACTGCAGGCGAGAGGATACTTACATCCTAGCGCTGGAATTTAACCTTCTTTAAATCGTAGGGTACCCTACACTTGAAGGGTATGTGAAAACCCTTTTTTTTTTTCCAAATTTCCTCTAGGACTCCTTGGTCTTGGTAGAGGGCAATGGCACTTGGACTCTCCCTCTTGCAATTACCCTAGGGTTAGAACCCTAAGATGATGTTTTCGAAAATGGAAAAAGGGAAGAGGATGAAGGAGGTTTCGGTGGGGAGAAGTGAGAAAGAAGAAGAGAAGAAAAGGAAGTTATTCCAACTTCCCTTATTTATACTTCTCTCATGAAAAGACATGTCTCTTCACTCTTACACACTTAACAAGCATGTTCCTTACTCCTTCTACATGAAATATTGCTTGGTTCATTGGTTATGACATGGTGAGTGCAACTATGAGGTTCAAGGTTCAATCCTTGCTTCCTCCTTTCTAGCTCTTCTTTTTATCACAATTTGCACTAACCCATATCAAAGCCCATTAAGCCAAGCCCATCATGAAATTTCATAATATTAATAATATTTCATGAATCTAATATTTCATGATAATATTTCATGATGATAATATTTCATGATAATAATATTTCATGAATATAATATTTCATGCATTCATGACATTTCATAGCATGTGATTGCATGAAATTTATATCATTTCATTATAACCATTTTCATACATCGTCATGATTTTACATTGACAAATTTGGGGTGTTACATAAAGTAGCAAGCTCTCTCTCTCTCTCTTATTCTCTCCCTCTCTCTCTAGGGCCGGCGCCCCTTTCTCTCTCTAGGGCCGGCGCCCTCTCACCTCCCCTAGGGCTGGCGCACCGCCTAGGGTTGCCGTGAGCCTCCTCCACCAAGAAGGTGCCAAAGAAGAAGAAGAAGCGGGTCGCGACTCCCTCCTTCCTTTCTCCGGAATCTTGATTTCGTTACTTGGTGGTTAGTTTCCATCTCTCTCTCTTGATATTCTAGTTGTGCCTTTGGAGAATCTAGTAGTTCTCGTCGGCACAAAAATCGTGGCTTTGCGAATTCGTCCCGAAGAGAACTCGGCGTGGACACGAATAGAAGCAGAGCTTCCATGGGACGCTACGGTTGGATCTTGTCCCTTACTTCGAGTTACGCGAGGTATTGAGTAAATTAGTTTACTTTCTGTAAAATTTTAATTTATGATCATGTCCACACATCATAAGGTTGCATGCTAGATACGTGGTTAAAAATAATTTGAGAAATTATTTATGCTAATTCTTCCGCTGCACGTAATTATTTTTTTAATTACGAATCCGTATCCATGTCAACATGCACCCAGTCCCAACAGTGGTAGCAGAGTCGGCTAGTGTTCGACATAATCATATAATTGTTTTGCGAAAAACTTTGTCATGATCTCAATTTTGGAAAATTTTCCAATTATGGAAACATTCCAATTATGATAAATTTTAGATTTAGGAATTTCAAAGTTTGGAAATCCTCATGAAATTTCGCAAACTTTTGAAATATCCTAGTTTCTGAAATTTTATGATAATTGTGAAAAACTTCCCATCTTTGGAAACTTTCCAATTTTGGAAATTTTCTATTTTGGAAATTTTCCAATTTTGAAAATATGTAAGTTTTCTTTGTACCAGAAACTTACAATTATTCTGAAAACCTATTATGAAATCTCGCAATTTTGGGCACTTTCTTTCAAGAAAGTCTAGACAAATTTATGGATCATTAATTGATAATTAAATTCGAATTGGTTTTAAATTATTAACAAAATTCTTTACTTTGGATTGATCCTCGGGGAGCCGTCCAATTTAAAGTTAGTTGTTGTAATTTAATTTCCCATTTTGAATAAAATTGTCATGTTTAATTTGGTTACGCCTCGGGGAGCGGACCAAATTGGATTTACGACAAATTTCTTTTCTTTGGGTATCTGAGCCTCGGGGAGCCAC
The DNA here is from genome assembly GCA_024364735.1 of Boesenbergia rotunda. Classification (NCBI taxonomy): domain Eukaryota; kingdom Viridiplantae; phylum Streptophyta; class Magnoliopsida; order Zingiberales; family Zingiberaceae; genus Boesenbergia; species Boesenbergia rotunda. The sequence goes on along the minus strand of JAGFNQ010007590.1, from coordinate 83,866 downwards.
CCTTAGAAAATAATTTGTTGTAATTAATTAATCCATGAATAAAATATGTGATCAAATCTTGGAAATTTGATTTAAGAGGTGATGCTCTTACATATTGTTGTCTCCAAAATTAATTAGGAAAATGGTTTCCTATAGAGTTTTCTTAAATGAGATTTTCATTAAAATAATATGTGGTTGAATTAAGGGAATATGTCTCTTAATTTAATAAGATTTGATTTAGAGAAATCAAAGTCTTAAACATATTATTTCTGAAATTGATTATGACAATTTAGGAAATTGTTTCCCAAAACAATTCCTTGAATAAAGTATGAAATTAGAATTAGGAAATCTGGTTCCTAATTTAATTAATGAGACTTGATAAATTAAGTCACATACATACTTTATTAAGGAAATCGTTAGTACATGACATAATTATATGTCATGAATGTGCTTAGAAAAGAAAGGATGAGACCCAAAACCCCTTACAAAATATTAAGGCTAACACCTTCCATTAATACGGTTAGAACCGAAATTTTGTTTCTCGTTTGGGTTGATGGACACATCCATGCCCGGCTTGAACCTCAACATGTTCAAACCATGGAATTAGTTTATTATTAATATAGTTGGAGTCAGAGGTCAATCCTTAGTTTTGGTTGTTGGACACATCCAAGCCTGACTAAACGGTTGAATGAGCTCCAACCATATTAAAACTATTTCTTGATTAATGAGTCAGCCTTAAGCTTGGAGCATCGATTTGTTGTGCCACAGCCAAGGTCGATGTAAAGAGAGGAGCAGTTGGGTGCTATGTATATCGCTGCATACTTGTTAATGAGTTGACAATCCAATGATTTATGCAAACATTCAATTAGTTGATAGCATAAAGTGATAGTTACATATATGTGATATGTAATTGGTATAATTACCTACCTTCATAGCTAAGAATAACTTGATGGCCACAGCCATGGTTGTTCTTATCTATGGTTGGATATCAACCTATTTGGAGATGGCCAATTAGTTGATAGCATAAAGTGATAGATACATGCGAATCATGCTTAAAAGGCAAGATGGCCAAATTACCCTTTTCCGGAAAAGGTAATCCAGTGGGAGAATTGCTTGGTCTAATACATACTGATGTATGTGGACCAATGTCAACTCTTGCACAAGGAGGCTATAGCTACTTCATTACCTTTATCGATGATCACTCACGATTCGGGTATGTGTTCTTGATGAAACACAAATCTGAAGCTTTTGAGAAATTCAAAGAGTTCAGAAATGAAGTGGAAAAACAGCTTGGCAAAAGTATTAAGATACTTCGATCCGATCGGGGTGGTGAATACTTAAGTCAAGAGTTTCAAGATTATCTAAGGGACAATGGGATATTGTCCCAATGGACTCCGCTGTATACACCACAACATAATGGTGTATCTGAGAGGCGTAACCGAACCTTGATGGACATGGTTAGATCCATGATGAATCATGCAACTCTTCCAAAATCCTTTTGGGGCTATGCACTTACGACAGCTGTTTACTTGCTAAACAGAGTCCCGACCAAGGTAGTCTCTACTACTCCATATGAGACGTGGAATAATAAGAAACCTCACTTAACTCACCTTAAGATATGGGGTTGTCCTGCTTATATGAAGCGGACTGTATCAGACAAATTGGATGCTAAGTCTGATAAATGTCTATTTATTGGATACCCTAAGGAAACAAAGGGTTACCAATTCTATCATCCCTTGGAACAAAAGGTGTTTGTTTCAAGGCATACTGTATTTCTAGACAAAGAATTTCTTTTACAAGAAAACAGTGGGAGTGGCATTGAACTTGATGAAGTTCAAGAAACTCCAATAGACATTACAGAGACACCTAGTCTAGACCCACAACCAATAACTCATAATGATGAGCTATCAGTTGAACCTAAAACAACACCACCTCTTCGTAGGTCTGATAGGACACGCAATATTCTAGAGTGATACGGATTTCTCATAAGTGAATCAAACGATGTGTTACTCATAAGCGATGACGAACCAATCAGTTATGAAGATGTTCTGAAAAGTTCAGAAAAGGACAAATGACTTGAAGCCATGAAGACGGAAATGGATTCCATGTACGAAAACCAAGTATGGGACTTGGTTAACCCACCTGAAGGGATTAAGCCCATAGGGTGCAAGTGGGTTTTCAAGAAGAAAACCGACATGGAAGGTAATGTTATTACCTTTAAGGCTAGATTAGTGGCAAAAGGATATAGTCAAAAACAAGGAATTGATTATGACGAAACCTATTCGCCAGTAGCTATGCTTTAATCAATTCGGATGCTCCTATCCATAGCAGCTCATTATGATTATGAGATATGGCAAATGGATGTGAAAACAGCTTTCCTTAATGGAAACCTACTTGAGGATATATACATGATACAACCTGAAGGTTTCACATCGGTTGATAAAACCAAAGTATGTAAGCTTCGACGATCCATATATGGACTGAAGCATGCATCCAGGAGCTGGAACATCCGTTTTGATGAGACAATCAAAGAGTTTGATTTCTCACAAAATCTTGACGAACCTTGTGTGTATAAGAAGGTTAGTGGGAGTGCAGTCGTATTCCTAGTATTATATGTCGATGACATATTACTTATAGGAAACGATATATCAGTCTTACAGACAGTTAAAATTTGGTTGTCCAAAACTTTCTCCATGAAAGACCTGGGAGAAGCAACCTATATCCTTGGGATTAGAATCTATAGAGATAGATCAAAACGGTTGCTTGGTCTTTCGCAGTCTACATATATAGACCGAGTGCTAAAAAGGTTTAGCATGTCGGAATCCAAGAAAGGTTACCTTCCCATCAGGCATGAGATCAACCTTTCAAAGTCTATGTGTCCGCGCACAGAAGACGAGAGGATTTGCATGAATAAGATTCCTTATGCATCCGCGATAGGATCTATCATGTATGCTATGTTATGTACAAGGCCCGATGTATCGTATGCTCTGAGTGTCACAAGCAGATACCAGTCGGATCCAGGAATGGATCATTGGGCAGCTGTCAAGACAATCCTTAAGTACTTAAGAAGAACTAAGGATGTGTTCCTAATATATGGAGAAGGAGATATGGTAATACGTGGGTATACAGATGCCAGTTTCCAGACAGATAAGGATGACTCCAAATCACAGTCTGGATACGTATTTACTTTGAATGGAAGCGCAGTAAGTTGGAAAAGTTCCAAACAAGACACCGTAGCGGATTCTACCACAGAAGCGGAATATATCGCAGCTTCGGAAGCAGCAAAGTGTAACGCCCACCTTTTTTTTTTTCCTAAAGCGGCGTTACGTTAACATACTTAGGGCATGTAGACATCATAATGCAGCGGAAACCTTTAACTTACTCCTACATGCACTTACGACCATTTCTAGCACTATAACATGGGAACTTAGCGTAGTAACTTTATACTTAGCATCATATCATACTTAGCATCATGTCATACTTAGCATCATGTCATACTTAGTATCATGTCATAGAGTCATACTTAAACACATAACAGTAAAGATAATGTTCTATCATGAGACGAGCAACCATATTTCTCCTTAGCCAAGTCACTATCACACACATTCTTTGATGCCCTCCTGCTGCTTCCTTACTGTCCCCTTGCGTGATCTGCGGTATAAGGAAATAAGACTATAAGCACACAGGCTTAGTAAGACTCTTTCCTACTCACTAAAACCATTCATCATTCATTCATGAGCACATAAGCCATTACATACTTAGTGCTTTACTTAGAACATAAGCCTTTTCATCACTTAGCATACATTCGTCATGGCGTAAACATAACATAATCATCTTCATAGCATAGCATAAACATAATCATAAACCTTCATGGCATGGCACAATACTTGGCGTAGACATAAACATAACTAACATAACTTCATAAACATTCTTAGCACGAATATAAATAAAATCATGGCGTCCTATCTCAGTATAACATAGTTAGAACATGACATCATAAATTGGTATGGGCATCATAAAAAAATCATGGCATTCTAACTTAGCATAAACATAATTAAATCATGGCATTCTAAACTAGCATGAACATAAATCCAATCATGGCATACTATCTTAGCATAAACATAATTACATCATGGCATCCTAACCTAGCATGAACATAAATCAAATCATGGCATTCTAACTTGGCATAAACATAATTAAATCATGGTACCCTAAACTATCATGCACATAAATAAAATCATGGCATTTTAAACTAGCATGAACATAAATAAATCATGGCATCCTAAACTAACATGAACATAGATAAATCATGGCATTCTAAATTTGCATAAACACAATCAAATCATGACATCATATAGTAACATGACCATAAACAAAATCATTTGCATAAACATATCTTGCATAAACTTGCTTTGCATAAACTTACTTTGCATAATATTCTTATCATAATTATAATGCATAACATGGATGAATGCATGAGACAATTGCATATATATAAGGATGCTTAACCTTTTAAAACATACTTTTAATGCTTAAACATATTCATCATATCATTGGGCCCTGGCTTGTACCACATACATACATCATAAGCGCGCATCCCTAAGTAAATACGAGGTAGCTAGCCTCGACCTACTAGGGTAAGGATGTAACACCCCAAAATTCCCATTTTTAGTTCTTAAAGTCCTTAGAATTATTTAAAAATGGTTTAGAAATATTCTAGATATTTTTAGGAATTTTTAGAATATTTTTATGGAATTTTCCGAGTCCGTTTGGTATTTTAAAAAAAGAAAGGGAGAAAAAAAAGGGAAAAATCACTTAAGGGCAGCAGGGGGGTTCGAAGCCGCGACCTGCACGAAACCAGGCAAGCGCGCGACCAGCCAGGCTAGGGTATCAAGCACAGCAAAGGGTGGAGAGACTTATATTTAAGGTGTAGTTAGGTCGATCCGCCCCCATAAGTATAAATAGATAAGTTAAGAGAGGAAATTAGAATTTTTGGTTTTCCTCTTCCTCACCCTAGCCGCGCGACATCCTTCCCCTCTCACGCACGCACGCCAACACCAAGCCCTTTCTCTCCTCTTCCAAGGGGCGCCGGCCAAGGAGGGATCAAGGAAAGCGGAGCGTTGCGTTCGTCTCGACGAGGAGAACGCGTAGGCGCGAAGAATTCTCCGAGATCTCAAGTTTCACCCGAGTCCTAGACGTCAATCTTGGTTGTAAGTCCAAGATATCAATGTAAGTACTGCTCACCTGCAGTAAGAGGCGGTTTTTCCGCGAGAATTTCCTTTAAAAGTTTTAAAAGAGATAGTTTCTTTAGTTTATGATTTTTGGCATGTGATATTAGTTCATTATATGTTTGTATAAGTTGATTAAGCACCCTATATGAGATTAGGGCTAAGAAAAGTTATGAGAAAAGAAAAGAGAAGATAAAGATAAGAAAAGAAAAGGCCAAGGCCTTAAGAAATCCCCAAAAGTCAAGACTTAGGGATTTTAGCACGCAAGGTGCTCGAGAAAATGCCAAGGCATTTACAGATAAGAAAGAAAAGAAAGAAAAGCTATTTTATTTTCTAAGGCCAGTACCCGGCGTCCAAGGGCGTCATTAAAGAAATCCAGGTGTCCAATTCCAAGGTCTTGGCCCTGGTAGACCAAGGTCTGCTCTATTAGGATTGGTGGCTCGCTACCCCAACCTTTTAGGGAACGCGCATATGAGATGGTACTTACGTCTTCAGTGGATCCAAGTGATTATTATTTTCAAGTATATGCTTTAGCAAAGTTTCTAAAGTTTAAAGAGTTTTCAAAAAGTTGAAGAATAGCTAAAGTTTCAAGTTGAGCCAAGAAAAGTAAATTGAGATTTATTATTGCTTGAGTATGCATGTTTTGAGTTATACATGTTTAGTTTAGTTTTCTTTCAAGCATATAAGTATCTCATATGATTTTCATATTGTTCAAAAGCATGTTTGCACATTTCGAGATTTTGTGAGCTAGATAGTACTTATTAAGCTTTTTGCTTACTAGTTGCATTTCCTCTTACTGCAGATAAAGGTAAAGGCAAGCAATTCTGAAGGAAAGCGACGAGGCGGTGCTGAATAAAGTGTGTGTGGTGGCTGATTTTGGAGAGATCCTTGAGACGAGACAATTTAGTTATTTGAATTACAATGTTTTAGTTTATTCAAATTTCAAGTTCTTGCTTTATGGAGTTTAGCGAACATTAAGCTTTGGATAGTTTTACATGCTCAATTTCTTAGAGTAAAGATTTCATGTCATTTCATTTACCATACATATCCTTATGATTGCATTGGATGAGTAGAAGTGTGAGTAGTTTAGAATATTGATACTTTGTTGGAGTTATTGATGCATGTGCCAAGATAGTGCTAGCTTCTCTTTTGAATTAAGTTTTATTGCTCAATTATGCTTAGAAAAGTTGCTTGCTCATTGCATAATGCCTTAGTGATGTTATAGAATTTTGTGTGATGAGTTTCAATGGTTAGAAGTTAAGTTTGGTACAAACTTTAGCCTAAAGTTTATATAGACTTTCATAACTTGCTAAATCCCGCAAAAGTCCTAATTTCAAGTTTATTGATTCGTTTTGATTGGCTAAACTGTTTAGAAAACTAGTATAGAGTATAGAAATGGTGTCATGATTTTGTATGGCTCGAAAGTATAGGTTTGGTGGAGTTTTGAAACAAGGCCTAGAAGTGTGCCATGGTATCATGCATGACTATTAGAGTTAGTATATCATAGATAGATTTAAATTGAGAAGAAAAAAAAGATTTCTGCATTCTTAGTCGTGCATTAGAGACAAGAAGTAGAGAAAGTAAAGATCCGTCTAAGGCAGAGAAGGTGGGTCGCTACAAAGGACAGCATAGTCGGTAGTCCCCGAACCGAGGCGTTCTTAAGGTGCCCATCCCTGTTACCCAGCTCCGGTAGGGCCAGAACCGTGGACAGCTTCGGTAGTCCAAAACCGGGGCGTTCTTAAGGTGCCCATCCCTTGGACCCATACTTCGGTCCGGTACAAGCCCATACATAAAGTAAAATACTTTTCATGCTTCATCATTCATCATTCATTCATAGCATACTTAACATAGCATAACTTGTTACGGCTCGACCCGTCTACCGGCCCATTTACCGGTCCTCTCGACCGTCGTACCGTCAACCATCGACCGTGCCATTTAGCATATTTATGCCTTAAAGACATAAGCATCATCTTTCATTCATCATACTTGTCGTTCATCATCATTCATTCATCATACTTGTCATTCATCATACTTAACATGATAGCTGTGCCTTAAAGGCATGTACTTTAACTTCATTCATAAGACATGGCATACATGCATATTATTCATAAAACATGGCATATCATTCATATCATAACCTAACATATCATAGCATCATTTTTATCGTGATCATAACCCTATCATTCTTATCATGGCATCATTCATATCCTAAACATAAACTTATCATACTTATCATGGCATCATTCATATCATGAACATACATAATCACTTAGCATGGTTCTTAGCATAGCATGGGCATATAACTTAACATGGTTCCCTACATCACCCTTATATCATGGCAACACATAAACATATACTTGAAGTTAAAGGCTCAACCCTAACCCTTGGGTCCTTGAGGTTGGCCGAAACATATGGGGTCTCTAGGGTAATCCAAAAATTCCCAGAAATTATACTTAACCTCCACACATCATAAGGGAACATAAATTAATATTATCAAGATTTTTGGCTTAATTATAGACCTTTAAATCATGGTGTCTGAAACCCTTAAACTTAGGGTTCTTAGTTTTGTTTCTTTCATGTTGGCCGAAACCCTAGGGTGCCCTAGGGTACTTCAAAAATTCCCAAAAATTATACTTAACCTCTACACATCATAAGGGAACATTAAATAACATTATCAATATTTTTGGCATAATTATAGACCTGTAAATCATGGTGGCCGAAACCCTTAAACTTAAGGTTCTTAGTTTTGTTTCTTTCATGTTGGCCGAAACCCTAGGGTGTCCTAGGTACTCCAAAAATTCCCAAAAATTATACTTAACCTCTACACATCATAAGGGAACATTAAATAACATTATCATGATTTTTAGCATAATTATAGACCTGTAAAACATGGTGGCCAAAACCCTTAAGCATGAGGGTCTTGGTTTTCTTTCCTTTCAACATCAAATTCGAAAACTAACCAATATATCATGCTAAAAATTATGGAAATCATAGGGAACTATTATACCACAGGTGAGGGAGTCTTACCTTGGGGTTTCTTGATTTTTAGACCTTAGATGGGAAGAAGAAGGAAGACTTGTTGTCTCTTGATCACCCCTAGCCTTGGAACCTTAGGAAACCTTTAGATCTTGGTGGTAGGACCTTCTTGTGGAGTTTTCCCAAGGGAAAATCTCCCTTGTAGATTTCGTCTAGGATGAGAAAGAAGGAGGAAGAGAATGTAATTGATGGAGAGAAGAGAATAACTCCCAAAACCCCCCCTCTTTATAACCCATTAAGGTGGTGAATGAAGAGTCTCTTCATGACTCTTCATCTTCTTCTTAATCTCAACTTATATCCACTTCATTTCCTTATAGAAATCCCTTGCTAGGTGAGTTGGTTAAGGCTTACATGGTTGTACAAGAGGTCCAAGGTTTAATCCTTGGCTCATCCACCTTTATTTTTATTTTATTTTCATTTCATTTATTTTATTATTTTTATTTCTTAAATTCTGAAAATCCCCCTAAAATCACCCATAATTATGCCAATATTCCTAAATAAAATTCTTTTATATTTATATTAATTTTACCTAAATTATATTAATTTTACCTAATTAATACCCATTTTTGGAGCCCATTTAAAGCTCATTAGTACCTAGTTTTTCTCAATTTAAATGAGAAAACATGGATTTCTATGCCCAATTTTACATAATTATTTCTGGGCCCCTCGAAAAATTATCTAGACATGCTCAATATTTTTAGAAAATATTAAGAGAATTTTCTGGGTCGTTACACAAAGGAAGCAGTCTGGATCAAGAAGTTCGTCTCCGAACTTGGCGTGGTTCCAACCATTGATGAAGCAGTGCCGGTTTACTGCGACAACAATGGAGCTATTGCACAAGCAAAGGAACCAAGGTTTCATCAGTGATCCAAACACGTGCTTCGCCTCTATCATCTGATCAGAGAGATTATAAGTAGGAATGATATACAAATTGAGAAAATTTCCACTGAAAGGAATTTAGCGGATCCTATAACTAAGGCCTTGCCTCAAAACAAGTTTGAGGGTCATGTTAGAGCCTGTGGTATTGGATACCATAGCGATTGGCATTAGGCCAAGTGGGAGTTTGTTAGTGATATGAGAGAAGTGTCCTAAGGCAATCGCCTTATAATTGTAAACATTTATTTTAATAAATGATAATTCACTATTTGAGTATACATGCTTGTGTATTTGATTGGGATCTTAAACTCATCTACTGAATGTCCGCAATACAATTCACAGCATAAGAGAATTTGTGATGGGATCACAACTACTGATTATCTCTACATGTGCAATTGTGAAGTATTGAAAATATCCCTAGTCGATGAATTGATAAAAACGGACACTATCAATTCTGTTGAGACTAGCATGGGTTATTCTCTAATCAGCTGATTCTCACTGGCTGGTGACATTGGGATGTCCGGAGATAAACATGGATGCTAGTTAAGGGAACTAGTTCATTGGAGTGACTAGCTATAAAACTTCACATGGTAGTCTATACATAGACAGGTCAGTGAAGTTCTTACCGCAGCTTAAGTGCGATGTTCCTTTGACTTGCAGTGTTCAAGTCATCTTGGTCATGTAGACTTATACTTTAACATCTTAAGCAAGCATCTCCATGGAGGTGTGGACCCAGGATGATTAGGTATAAGGCGAAGTGCCCGAAGATGTTTAAACAGCCTACAAAGGATTCACCACTCCTTGCGAGGAGATGTATACCCAGGCTTATCGTCGGATTGTTACTCAAAGCCTGTGGCCAGAGCATATCATGTTTAGAGTATGAGTCTCTTAAATACATGAGAGTAATTAGAAATCCAAAGGACGAGAAAGACACTACTTGGGCTAGGTGTGACATAGTCAGCCTAGTGGGGACTGACACACATAGACCGTGTCCTGAACCAAGTGGGTATAAGATGGTGAAGGGAATGAGGCACAATTCATTAGTGCTGTTGAAGGGTTTCAGAATTAGTTCTGAGGTCAACCGTTGATCTTTCGATTAATTGGGGGTCATGATGTACTACTAGGTGCCACTCATGATCGTTCTATAATTGGTTGATTATAGACGGCCAACATAAATCGAAAGCCTATTTAGTCACACGCACTACGAGTAATCCGAGGGATTTAAAACGAGTTGAAAATTGGATTTTCCAATCAAGAGAAATAAGTCGAATCTGAATTAATCAGAGACGCAATGGAAGCTTAAAATGGCTAAGTCTTTTGAAAGCTTATTGGGTGAATTAAATGAGTTAAATTCGCGATGGGATCGGCTCGGTTTGGCCGGCCAAAGAGGGTGCCAACCCTCTTTGGTTTGGCCGACCACACCAATGGGGAGAAACCAATTTATTTGGTTTAATTAATAAAATAAATCTAGCGCGATTTGTTTTATAATATTATGGATAAATAAATTGATATATAAAGAAATTTATATAAAGAGATTTATAAAGAAATTTATAGAAATTTATTCTTTTTATGAAAATTAAAATAAACCATGAATTTGTTTAATTTTAATTAATAAAATCAATTATGAATTGATATTTCCATGATAAGAAAATTTTATACAAATTTTATTCCATAATTAAAAGAGAGATGTATTTGTTTTATTATAAAGTTAGTTATAATAAAACTTGGCTTAAACGGAATAATTCATAAGAAAATTTATAAGATAAATTTCTTATGAAAATTTATTCCGTTAATTCCGTTAAAGGGGAGACTTGGCAAGGGAGAGGCTACTATATAAAGGAACCAAAGACAAACCTTGAATTCCAATCAATTAATTAAGAGATAAAGTAGCAAGCTCTCTCTCTCTCTTATTCTCTCCCTCTCTCTCTCTAGGGTCGGCGCCCCTTTCTCTCTCTAGGGCCGGCACCCTCTCTCCTCCCCTAGGGCCGGTGCACCGCCTAGGGTTGCCGTAAGCCTCCTCCACCAAGAAGGTGCCAAAGAAGAAGAAGAAGCGGGTCGCGACTCCCTCCTTCCTTTCCCCGGAATCTTGATTCCGTTACTTGGTGGTTAGTTTCCATCTCTCTCTCTTGATATTCTAGTTGTGCCTTTGGAGAATCTAGTAGTTCTCGTCGGCACAAAACTCGTGGGTTTGCGAAGTCGTCCCGAAGAGAACTCGGCGTGGACACGAATAGAAGCGGAGCTTCCATGGGACGCTACGGTTGGATCTCGTCCCTTACTTCGAGTTACGCGAGGTATTGAGTAAATTAGTTTACTTTCTGCAAAATTTTAATTTATGATCATGTCCACACATCATAAGGTTGCATGCTAGATACGTGGTTAAAAATAATTAGTGAAATTATTTATGCTAATTCTTCCGCTGCACGTAATTATTTTTTTAATTACGAACCCGTATCCATGTCAACATGCACTCGGCCCCAACAGCATGAACAAAGACCAACTAATCAAGGTTGGTCCCTTTACAAGTGCAAAGGATTTGTGGAATAAACTCATCGAACTCCATGAGGGCACCCAAGACTCGAGAATCGCCAAGAGGGAGTTGTTCCTCAACCAATTACAAAACCTCTCCATGAAGGAGAGTGAAACGGTGAGTGAACTTCATAGTAGGTTCAATGACTCCTCAACGGTCTTCATTCCATTGATGAAAAGGTTGAGAACCGCGATCTTGTAAGGTATGTGCTAAAAGCTTTTCCAAGGAATGCCTTGTGGTCATCCATGGTGGATGCCTACAAGTTATCTAAGGATTTATCAATTATAAAACTTGATGATTTATTTTGTGAAATGGAGCTACATGAGATGGCTTACAAAGGCCCCAAGGAGAAGGGGATTGCCCTTGTAGCAGGTGAAAAGACCAAGAAGAAGAAGGAAGTCTCTTCATCTTCATCTTCATCCTCATCCGAGTTCGAGTCCGAATCCGAGGAGGATGGCAGCGGGTCTTCTTCATCCAAGATGACAAATTTTGTATGAAGGATGATGAGGAAGAGCCGGCGCTTCAAGGGTAAAGGTAACCCTAGTGAAGTTAAGATTGATAAATCTAACATTACTTGTTATGAGTGTAGTAAGAATGGGCACTTCAAGAGTGAATGCCCAAAGCTAAAGAAGAAGGAGGAGAAATCCAAGAAGAAGAAGGAGAAATCCAAGAAGAAGAAGAAGGCCTTGAAGGCCACATGGGATGAATCATCCTCTAGTTCATCCGATGAAGAGAAGGAGGAGAAGAGTACACGCCATGTAGCACTCATGGCACTCGAAGATCAAGAGAGCAATGATGAATCGAGTGACTCATCAAACGCGGCTTCATCATCTTCGGATGATGAAGAGGTAATCACTCCCGAACTAGATAAATGCTATAGGACCATTGCATGTTTAACCAATTTGTTGAAAAAGTCAAAAAATAAGGTTAAGTCATTGAAAATTAAAGTTGAACAATTGAAATCCTCTAAGGATGAGGATGTTGATGATTTACATTTAGAAATGTTAGAAGATGAGAATAAATCACTGAAGAGTGAAGTTGAGAGACTCAAGAGTGTTCTTGAGAAATTCTCAACAAGCTCAAAGACCTTAGATATGATTTTGAATGCACAAAGGGCTGTATACAATAGGGCCGGTATTGGTTACCGACCCAAAGAACCATCATTTGTGTCCTTAATGTCCAGGACTGATGTTAGACAATTTAAGACTCCTAGGGTTCAAAGGAAAGTAGTCAAGGCATGGGTGCCTAAATCTTGCTTAGTAGGTGCTTTAGGTTCCAAGATTTGGGTACCTAAATCTTCTATTTTTCGAATTGTGTAGGTTGTGATTGAGGGAGACCATCTATCAACTTGGTTCGTTGATAGTGGGTGCTCCAAACACATGACCGGTGATAGATCCTTATTCACTACATTTCAAAGAAAAAGTAGAGGTAATGTTTCCTTTGGTAACAATGGTAGTCTTAAGGTTATAGGAATAGGAGACATTCAAATATCCAATTGTCTTAGGATTAAGAATGTCCTTCTAGTTAAGGGGATAACATTTAATCTCCAAATTAAGTGTCAGTCAATTGTGTGATGCGGGTTACACAATTGATTTCAAATCAAGTCAATGTCTAGTTAGACAACATAACACATTTGACACAGTACTAGTAGGCACAAGGATAGATAACATTTACCAAGTTTTATTTAAAAGTGCTACTAATGCTTTTGTTAAGTGTTTCATGTCAAGAGAAGATGAGTCTAACATTTGGCACCGGAGACTAGCACATGTGAACATGAAGAATATCCGAAAATTGGCCAACAAGGGCCTAGTTCGTGGCTTACCAAGCATCAAGTATTAAAAGGACAAACTTTGTGATGCATGTCAAATGGGTAAGCAAACAAAATCTGCACATAAAGGTAAAAGCACTGTAAGTACTTCTACCGCATTACTTCACATGGACTTGTTTGATTGTAGTACAATCATATCCTTGAATGGTAGTAGATATTGTTTTGTTATCATTGATGATTTTACTAGATATACATGGACCTATTTTCTAAGGTATAAGGATCAAACTTTAGATGTGTTTATTTCATTCTATAGAAGAGTTGAAAATGAAAAATCATCAACCATTAAAACAATAAGAAGTGATCATGGAGGTGAATTCCAAAATCAAAGATTTTTAGAGTTTTGTCAAGATAGAGGGTATAGGCATGAGTTCTCCACTCCTAGAACACCACAACAAAATGGTGTTGTAGAGAGGAAGAATTGAGTCCTACAAGAGGCTGCTCGAAGCATGCTCAATGAGTATTCATTACCGGGGTACTTGTGGGTCGAAGCTGTAAACACAGCTTGCTACGTGCAAAACCGAGTCCTCATTCACAGATATCTAGGAAAGACTCCTCATGAACTTTGGTTTGGAAAACCACATATGGTTAAACATCTTAGGGTGTTTGGTTGTAAGGTGTTCATTCTAAACACCAAGGACCATCTTGGAAAGTTCACAGCAAAAGCTGATGAAGGGATACTGGTCGGGTACTCCCTAGTCAGCAAAGCTTACAGAGTCTACAACAAGAAATCTAGGTTGATTGAAGAGTCTTCTAATGTTGTTTTTGAGGAAATTCCCAAAGTAAATGATCAATTAGAAGATGTTGAATGAGCTCAATTTGAACTCAGGCAACTGGGTTTGGATGAAAGTCCAAATGTTGTAGATGGTGGTGATGAGTTTGATGACGGTGAGCCTAGACAACTTATAGATCAACCGGATCTTGAGGCTGAGCTTGTGTCTAGTGACACCATTCAAGAAGCACCACCCACACCAAGGATAAGTAGGTTAGCCTCTAGTCATCCCCAAGACCAAATTGTTGGAGGCATCCATCATGGGGTTAGAACTAGATCATTCTTTAGGAATAAGGCTAATGAAGTTGCCCTAATTTCCGAAATTAAACCTAGAAAAATTGACGAAGCATTAAATGATCCCGATTGGATCATTGCCATGCAAGATTAACTAGGTCAATTCGAATGAAGTCAAGTGTGAGACTTAGTCCCTAGACCCAAGAAGACCACCATTATTGGAACCAAATGGGTTTTCAAAAATAAATTGAACCATAAGGGAGAAATCATAAGAAACAAGGCACGCTTAGTAGCCAAGGGCTACAGTCAAGTTGAAGGCCTTGATTACGATGAGACCTATGCTCCCGTGGCATGATTAGAGTCCATCCGATTGATGCTTGCATTTGCAGCACATCGTGGTTTCAAACTTTATCAAATGGATGTAAAATCGGCCTTTTTAAATGGTTTAATAAGAGAAGAGATTTATGTCGAACAACCTCCGGGATTTGAGAGTACCAAATTCCCAAACCACGTGTTCAAACTCAGGAAGGCGCTCTACTGCCTTAAACAAGCACCACGAGCTTGGTATGAGCGGTTGTCGACATTTCTCATTGAAAAAGGTTTTGTGAGAGGACAAATAGACCCTACACTATTTCTAAGGAGAGATTGTGATAATATATTTGTAGCCCAAGTGTATGTCGATGACATAATTTGTGGCTCAAACAATAAGTGTTATTTAAATGAACTTATTGGACACATGGAGAGTGAATTTGAAATGAGTCTAGTGGGAGAGTTGACTTTCTTCCTTAGACTTGAAATCAAGCAAACTCGTGACGGAATCCATGTGCACCAATTCAAGTACACACAAGAGATGCTCCATAAATTTTACATGAGTGATTCGAAGGAAGTTACCACTCCCATGGCTACAAACACACGTTTAGACAATGATGAGAGTGGTAAACCTGTTGACCTAACTCAATACCGGAGCATGATAGGCAGTTTGCTATACCTCACAGCTAGTCGACCTGATATACTTTTTGCTGTGGGTATGTGCGCTAGGTATTAAGTCTGTGCCAAGGAATCTCATTTAATTGTTGTTAAACGAATTTTGAGATACCTTAAGGGCACAATTGGAGTTGATTTATGGTACCCCCGTACCGAGTCGTTTGACATAATTGGCTATACCGATTCCGACTATGCTGGGTGCTAGTTGGCTCGGAAGAGCAGAAGTAGAGGCTGCCAATTCTTAGGATCTTCTTTAGTTAGTTGGTCAAGTCGAAAACAACATTGTGTTGCTCTCTCCACGACCGAGGCAGAATATATCGTCATGGGAGAGAGTGTATCACAATTATTGTGGATGATTCATACACTAGAGGACTATGAATTAAGCTACAAAGGTGTGCAAGTGTTGTGTGACAACATTAGCACAATAAACCTAACAAAGAATCCAGTCCATCATTCTAGGACCAAACATATTGAAGTGTGTCACCACTTCATTAGAGATCATGTTGCTAAAGGAGATATTGTACTCTCACATGTAGAGTCCAAATCGAATCTAGTGGACATTTTTACTAAACCACTCCTCGAGAATGAATTTAGTTTTTTAAGAAGGGAATTGGGAATGTGTCATGCTACATAGGATTAAAAGCATTTAAAACCCTTCATGATCAATTCAAATTGTTGGGAACAATTGGCTAACTTGGGGACATCTCACATAAACTAATTACTCAAAATGTCAATGCATCCCTTGAGAAATTAGGTTGACGAGACAATAATCACTATGGTGACCAAGTATGGGGAAAACCAATGCATAACATATGTGTACTTGGCTCCATGATCATACTTGGACATTCCAATCAAGGAAACTTGATTGGAGACTTTATATTGATACAAACTTGGGTGAAGATTGATTGAATGTTTGTGTTTGAGTTTGCCTTCACATTGGTGGAGCAAATTGATTTGTTAGACCCATAAAGATCTTTGATCCTTCTTAAAGGATCAATTATAGTCAAGGGATCACTTCCAAGATCGATAATTTTCATCAGATCTTATCAGAAATCGATAGGGAGTCAGAAACTGAAATTTCAGATCGTATCAGAAATATTCCTGATACATGATCGGTCACGGGACCGATCAGGAGGTTGCCTGATCGGTCACCAGACCGATCAGGAGCATGTCTGATCGGTCCAACTGACCGATCTAGCCAAATTGCGATACCCCTATGCAAACTCTCTGTGTTGGCCTGGATCGGTCCATAGACCGATCTAGCTCACTGTGAGGATCGGTCCACAGACCGATCAGGAGGCTCACAGAAAACCTCCCAAACTTACTGTCCGCTTCCTGATCGATCAGCCGATCGATCAGGAGCCTACCTGATCGGTCACCAGACCGATCAGGACCAGGCTAGTCCGATCAAGCTAGAGTCTGATCGGTCTGAGCGCTCCCAGATCGAACGGTGATGCATTCGATCACATTAAATTGCGGTTGGTGGACCGATCCACCAACCTATTAACTCCCTCTAAACCTTACCTTCCCAAGCCCTAGTGCCGAAACACCTCCCTGTTCGTGCGAGCCCGTCTTCCTCTTCCTTTCTACGCATGTTCGGCGAATCCTTCCTTCAGTGAGATCCTTGGTCCCTGGTTTGCGAGCTCTCTGTCTGCGCAAGCCATCTTCCTGAGTTCTTCTTCCTGCTATTGGTGTTTTCAGCAACTCCTAGCTGCGAGCTTGTGATCTGGTTTTCCCTGAGGACGTCCTCTGCGTCGTTCCATTCTCTGCGAGGTTTTTCTCTCGACTTGAGACGTGCTCTTCCGAAATCAATCAACCTCATGGCCCCTAAGTAAGTGTTTGTGTTTTGATTACTTCATTCATCACGATTTTTGGAAGCTAACCATCTTATTTTATCTTGTGATGTGTGTGCCATTACCGTGACCTTCTTTGCCATGACCCCTCAATTTACGGATAAACCTACCTTTTCTTTATGCCCATGATTGAATGATCAATCTTGTGTGGTTTACTTTGGGTGGTGTCGTGACCTTCCCATGATCCTACCCTACTGATTAAACCTAATCTTGACCTTAACCTTCCCACGAACTGCATCCTGCCCATAACCTCCAAATCCCTGACAGAGATCCGACCATATCACTGTCTGATACTTTATGGCATGCACCGCCACATGGACTTTGACATTATGGAGAGTGTTTTTCAGTCAATCATCTCCTATCGCGAGCCCAGTCGTCGCACTGTGTATATCCCGTTCGTTCACGTCATTACTGACTGGCTTATGTCAATTGGTATTGATGTAACCAAGGGTAGGATAGTGCCCATGGTTAGATAGGATTGCCGTTTGGGCAAATGCTCGTTTGCCAAATCTAGTATTGTTGTTGGGCCAGATGATCAAAGTCTTATCTGGAAGGACGGGCGAGGTCTTGGCGAGCTTCCTCAAGGCGCACACGTACAGGTACCCGCAGCTCCGGCTGCACATCAGGAGGCGCCCATCGCTGTTGCTGACTACGATTATGAGCCAGATCCAGACCTGCGCTGGCAGATTTCAGAGCTTGATCGGACCATCCATCATGATCTTCATTTGAGAGAGCTCTTGCGAGAGGAGGTCCGGTCTGGGTTTCAGGCTTTCGACCTCAGACTGCTGGTGATCGATTCTGACGTCTCTGGGGTCCGCTCTTGGCAGGAGACATGGCATGAGGAGTGGTCAGTTGGGCTACTGGTCATTCATACCAGCCTTCATCTACTGGAGCTGCGCCCTCCAGAAGTACTGCCCCAGGGTCCTTCGTACCTGATGATGACACGATTGATGACCCTATGCTGGCTGACCCCCCGGGCGACGATTGACTATGGATGTACTCTGTCTCTGCCTATGACTTGCATTTGACTATTTGATTGCTCTGACTTTATGGTTGTATGCCTATGCTCTGACTATTTTGGCTTTGTGCTGTATTCGATTTGACTTTGATGCTGTGTTATGCACCTGACTTTATGACTATCTTCTTGTATGCCTTGCCATATTATGCTTACTGTTAGTTCATATGTCTGATCATATGATAGATATCTTCATGTATGCCTTGCTATATTATGCATTACTATGCTTATTCGTACTTCATGTTCATATGATACATATGATTATTTTGTCATGCCTTATATTTGTCATATGGTTTCATATGCTTTCAAAATTCAATTATACCATTGTTGTTTTGGGATAACCCCTAGGATTGAGGGGGAGGTTTTATGGTTAAACATAACAACCCCTCTAGACTCTTTTCGGTGTTTGACAAAGGAGGAGAGTGTGGTTGGTTAAGTTTAGGACGATTACAAGCTTAATTATTGTAAGGGGAGGATCCTAATTCCCCTATGAGTGTGAAATTGGCAACTATTGATTTCAAATCCCTAAACTTATAATCGGGTTGTCAAACAACAAAAAGGGGGAGATTGTTGATGCAGTCTGACCCTGATTGTTGTTTTGGTGTTGACATCGATTTTAGTTTAGGTTGATGAGATGATTATGATTAAGTCCTAGTCGGGGACTGGGCTTTGGGTGAATGAAAAAGTCCTAGCTTAGAGGGCTAGATGTGAAAAAGTCCTAGCTTGGAGGGCTAGGTGTGAAAAATTCCTAGCTTGGAGGGCTAGGTGTAAAAAGTCCTACCTTGGAGGGTTAGGTGTGGAAAAGTCCTAGCCTGGAGGGCTAGGTGGATGAAACCCTGGCTTAGAGGGTCAGGTCCTAACTTGGAGGGCTAGGTTGATGAAACCCTGGCTTGGAGGGTCAGGTCCTAGCTTGGAGGGCTAGGTTAATGAAACCCTGGCATGGAGGGCCAGGTCCTAGCTTGGAGGGCTAGGTTGAAGTCCCGGTGAGTTAAATTAGGCACGGAATCTTGGTCCGAGGGACTGAGCATGAGTCAGGGGAGGCTGAGAGCCAGTTCTCTTGACTTAGAGTGGGTTTGGCCTAGCCTGGATCGGTCTGGTGACCGATCAGGGAAGTTGGTACGGAGTTCCCTCGTGGATCGGTCTGGTGACCGATCCAGCGATGTCTGATCGGTCTAGTGACCGATCAGGAAACATACCGTGACTTTGGCAAACCTACTATTTGGCTCCTGATCGGTCTGGTGACCGATCAGGGAGCTTACAGTGAGTTTGTAAAACTTTCTGTGCGGCTCCTGATCGGTCTGGTGACCGATCAGGGATACTATTCAGATCGTTCTGGTGAACAATCAAATGTCGCGAGTTCCTCACTATGACCGATCAGGACGCATCCTGATCGGTCTGAGCATGTCCTGATCGGTCTGGTGACCGATCAGGAGGTTTGAACTGCGAAACTGGGAAATCACCCTGCAAAGGGGCGGATCGGTCTGGTGACCGATCCATGACTTGGGAACGGTCTAGTGATCGATCCCGGAGAAGTCACGATTTTGGATTACGCATTGGGGACCGATCAGATTGGAGCCTGATCGGTCTGAACCCACCCTGATCGGTCTGGTGACCGATCAGGAGTCTCTCTGATCGGTCCGGTGACCGATCAGTAGCTGACAGCTTTAATTCAAAAGCGCTGTCAGAGCTCTGATCGTGTTCTGATTACTACTGATACACTACTGATACTTGTTCAGAGTCTTCTGAGATTTGATCTTCTATTGATTTGCTGTTCTAATGAGCTGCTAAGTGTGCAGGTAAATCAGGTTTACTCAGGGAGAGTCAAACGAAGGCTTTTGTTGCATCAGGTTAGGTAGTTTTCCATCTCAGGTTGCAACGGACGCTGGCGACGACTGGCAGCTGACTGGGGCTCGGCTGAGGAGAGCTCAAGGAGTCCAGGAGAGGTCAGGGTAGTTGGGTTGTCTCAGATGAGCAGCTGGGACCTGCAGAGGAGCGTATGTGGCAACGCAGGTTAAGAGATGAGATGAGAAGTGGTGAAGGAGCAGTTCTCCACTATCGAAAGCTTGGCTCCATCACTTGTGCGATTACTCTGATCTGTTGATCCATTGTTTGTGCAAGCAACTGTGAATCTTGAGTTGATACTTGAGGACTTGGAAGAAGCAAGGTGCTTGGCGAGTCCATCAGCAAGAAGACACGAAGAAGGGAGTTCTTGCGTGAGATCTGTGCTGAGTGGAGCTCGGTGAGGAGTTCGCTTGTGTTCTTGCGGTTCTAAGTGCTCAGTAAGGTTCCTTCTTGTGTTTCCTGTACTTAATACTTTATCCTGTTGAAACGCTGTGGAGAGGCTACTCCACCGAGAAGGAGGTTGCACTCTATCCAGATTTTTCGGGGCTTGATCTGCCGACGATCAGGGGATCGCCCACCTTAAGGGCACGCCAAGGAGTAGGGGCAAGTTATCCCCAAACCTTGTAAATCCTCTTTGTTAGTGTTTTTGTTTGTCTTTCATTTCTGCACTTTGTTTTTGCTGTTATACTCTATATTGCTTCCACTGTGCTACTAACCCTAAGTGCAGAAGATCAAAAGTGAAAGTCATTTTTGTGTCTGGCTATATTCACCCCCCCCCTCTCTAGCCATCCAAGTTCCAACATTAAGCACAAGCTCAAATTAAGCAAACTCTACTAGTATAATTCCTCAGCAACGGCGCCAAAAATTTGATGGTTCCAACAATCAGTGTCACAATGAGCCTCAAATTTGAATTTATAAGTTGAAAACCCTTTAGCTCACAAAACTAAGTGTAGTATAGGGGCCTCAAGTCGTATTTTTCTAAGGACTAAGCTAAGAATGCTTAACTCAAGCTAGAATTGTTCATTTCTATTTTGGGTTTTCAAGTAAAATGGGAATTTTTGCGATAATGAATGAAATTATAGTGAAACAGAATAAACTCAGCTGATATCAGGAACTAACTACAAAATTGCGGAAACTACACTTATCCTATTTGAAAACTGAGCAATTCACTTCAAAACTATGAGATTGCAATTCAAGAACTAATATTGAATGTAGGTAATCTGTAACTACTTGTAGAATTGTGAAAACCAAAACATAACATGCTAAGAAACTTGACTGAAATGTAGCTAGGTTCAAACCGAAACAACTTAATGAAACAAGTATTTCAGAAACGAAATTTTCATAAATTAAACATCAAACCAGTCCCTTGCCAAGATTTCCTCTTGTCGTCACACAAAAGCCAAGCTAGAAACCCTCTAGCTCAAAATCTGCAGGAACAGACTCCTTGGATCAGTTTGCACTTGGCTGGCACGTATTGCTCTTCTTGATCGGTCAAGCCGACCGATCAGTAGTGTTTCTAATCGGATTGGAGACCGATCAGGCGTGCTTGTGACCGATCAAGGAGACCAATCACGCATCTGAAAATTCCACGATCTGTTCCTCCTTGATAAGTTGAATGGCAAATCTGGCTAGGAAGCTCTCAGAAACCTTCAAAGAACCCCTCCGAGTGCTCTGACAGCTCCCGTCGATGACGAACGGCGATCAAACAGGAATCGGTCAATAGAACGAAGCTCCTCGGCGAAACCCTCACCTGAGCCCCTTCAGCTACGAGATTGAGTTGCAAACTTCATCGGAAATCGATCCCTATGATTTGAAATCTTGAACAACTTGGATCTGATGTTGGCCACGTGAAGAAACGGAGAAGAAAACAGAGAAATCGAAGAACAGGGAAGAACATGCGACACTGAGAGCTGGTGAGGAATTCCTGTTTTAATTAATTCCCATTAAAAATGAACGGTTGTGATCATCCTCGCTTCATCCAACGGTCAGATCATCTTGGATTGAAACCAAACTTTCCAGATCTCCATCAATGGTCTGAATCTTCTTCTCCTTCGCTTGGATCAATCAGATCTGCAACGAATGGCTTGGATTGCCCATGTCTTGATTGGACGATCCACATTTCTCCAGTGCTTGATCATCTTGATTAAAGCCAAATCTAACTCAAATTCGATCCAATCTAATCTAGGTCCGTGATCATTCGAAGCCTACAAAATTATATTCAAATTTTAATGCCAAAACATTTCAAATATAGAAAGATTTGCATCCAAAGCTAAAATAGAAATAACTCATGTAACCTAGTGTAAATGCAAGATCAAGCATACAAAAAGGAATCAAAACATGCATTTGAGAGCCTAAATTAATTATCAAAATGGTAATTATCAGTGTGACCTTTGGTTTAGGATTAATCTGGGTCGTTCGATCTGAAGGGTTATAACCCTTCAGATAGCCCTTTGATCTCATCTATCAGATATGAATGATTGTAACCTTTCAGATCACCCTTTGATCTCAGCCGCTAGATTTGATCTGACGGTTCAGATCAAGTCTCTTTTTACTAATGGTTAGATCATGACTCTTCACGATGAACACTCTAGATCGTGTCACTTACGATCCAACACCCATCTTTGATCCAACGGTTGTCATTTGTTTGCCCAATTAGCAGTTCAGTCATTTCTCTCCTCCTATCTGAGTGTCACGTAGGCACTGCCACATCACATGTCACGTCACTCAAGGGCCACGTAGGCACTGCCACGTCATCGACACATCACCCGAGTATCACGTCACCTAGAGCATAAATTTAAGCTTCTCAATGCACCTCGTGGCGATGCGTACATGTGAAGTGCAAAATGTGCCAACAAAGTGCCCATTGCGCACATACACGTGTGGCCGGTGGTGGGCTCACAGGTGCGAGCACCTGCTCGCTTGTAAGAAGAGATCACCTATGTTTCTTTTTAATTCCATTAACACAGGAACACATATAAGGAAGTAAATCCCTTCGGAAATTTCAGATGTGGGACTAATCCCCATCTACTTCCTTTTATGCAAATTTTGGGCTAACTTTAAATAATTAATTTCTCATTCACTCATAATCAGTTTTGAGTAAATTAATAGTCTAAATTCATCTACGAGAAACTTAGATTTCGTTTTTGAAGTTAATTCTGACTTTCATCGATTGATCGCACCTAGATTTTCCTTTGCAAACCGTGTTTAATATTAATTATTTTAAGCACCAAATATCCAACAATCCCCCACATGAATGGAAATTAATGCATGTATGCATGCTGACACTTTACAAGAGTCCAATCGATAAATCAATGCATTGGGAGAGGTAGTTTGTGGCTTTTGGTTCTCATGGTTGGTTCCGTTTTGGCCATGGCCACCATCTTAGATTCATGAGTGTTTCATTGAAGCGACCTGTCTTTACACTCATATAGGTGACGCTTCTATCAAGTGTATCCCACCATACTCCACCTTATAAAGGTATAGAAGTTATTAAAAGCATAAGCTTAACCTCACTACAGAAGTTGTGTTACAACACACGAGATATATTATCTCTATCAACCAAGATCTTGGGATCTCCAGTCAACAAGGTTGGGTTACCACTACAGTCATTTTAGTTGTAGATTTTTAATCTCATTCCTCTTGATGAGCAGTATACTTGATCTCGATTTAGCCCCTTCGTAAGAGGATCTGCTAAATTATCTTTGGACTTAACATATTCGATTGCAATCATTTCATTTGAGATCAACTGCCTAATGGTATTATGTCTACGACGTATATGTCGTGACTTACCATTATATATACTACTTTGTGTCCTTCCAATCATCGATTGACTATCACAGCGTATAAGTACGGTGAACACATGTTTCGTCCAGCTCAAAATATCTTCTAAGAAGTTCTATATCCATTCAGCTTCCTCAAATTCTTTATCTAGTGCTATAAACTCGGATTCCATAGTTGACTGAGCAATGCACATTTGCTTAGTGGACTTCCAAGATATCGCTCCCCCACCGATCGTGAATACATATCCACTAGTGGATTTGGAGTCTTTTATATCTGATATCCAATTAGCATCACAGTATCCCTCTAAGACAGTAGGATATCTTCCATAATATAATCCTTAGTTCAGAGTATATTTCAAATATCTAAGAACTCGCATCAGTGCTTTCCAATGGTTGTCGTTTGGATTACATGTAAAACGACTCAACTTGTTGATCATAAAGGCAATTTTCGGACGTGTGCAGTTTGTGAGATACATCAAGCTGCCTATTATCCGAGAATATTCCAATTGTGATATGGGCTCACCATGATTTTTCGCTAAGTGTTGACTTAGATTCATAAATATTTTCATTATAGAGAGATCATATGCATTGAACATTTTCAATATCGATTCTATATAGTGGGATTGTGTCAGAATTATCCCATCAGATGTCCTGAGAATTTTAATTCCCAATATAACATCTACTCGACCCATATTTTTCATATGGAAATTGTTGGTCAACATTCTCTTTGTACTTGTGATTATCTCATGATTACTGACCATTATAAGCATGTCGTCTACGTATAGACACACGATTACATGACCGTAGGTGTGGTTTTGACATAAATGCATTTGTCACACTCATTTATTTTAAATACGTTTGACAATATTATTTTGTCAAATTGTTCGTGCTATTTTTAGGCACTTGTTTAAGTCCGTATAATACCTTAACAAGTTAACACACCTTTTCCTCTTTTCCTGGAGCTATGAACCCCCGGGTTGCTCCATGTAGATTTCTTCTTCCAACTCACCATTTAAGAACGCAGTCTTAACATCCATTTGATGTATTTCAAGGTCATACATTACCGCGATGACTATTAGCACTCGTATGGGCGTAATCCTTGTCACAGGTGAGTAGGTATCTAAGTAGTCAATGTCTTCCTTTTGCTTGAACCCTTTGCCTACATGTCTAGCCTTATACTTGTCAATCGATCCATCAGCTTTGTACTTACGGTTTTAGTATCCACTTACAACCTAATGGTTTAGTACCAGTAGGAAGGTCCACTAATTCCCAAGTATGATTATTCATGATGGACTCGATTTCATTATTGACAGCCTCTTGTCATAATGGGGCGTCGGCACTAGAGAGAGCTTCACTTAATATTCTTGGGTCCATTTTCGACATAAAAGTCACGAAGTCTGGCCCGAACGATTTCTCAACTCTAGCCCATTTGCTCCGACGTGGCTTTGAGCTTTGATCATCAATAATCCTTTTACGACAACTAAATTCTGAAACGTCTTGTTCATTAGAACTTCCGTTGCAATCACTTTGAACATTTCCCTTCTTATTTGGGAATACGTTTTCAAAGAATGTTGCATTCCGAGATTCTATGGTTGTTCCCACATTAATATCATGAATGCCTGACGTGTGATATGAAACGATATGCACTACTGTTATGGGCATATCCGACAAATATCGCATCGAACGTTTTAGGTCCGATCTTTACTTGCTTTGGCTTGGGTACTTCGACCTTTGCCAAGAACTCGAACACTTTCAAGTATTTGTACGATGGCTCTCGGCATTTCCATAGTTCGTATGGCATTTTATCACTTTTCTTGTGAGAGATTTTATTGAGAATGCGATTTGCCGATAATATAGCTTCCCCCCATAAGTTATGTGGTAAGCCTGAATTTATCAACAAGACATTCATCATTTCCTTTAGTGTCCGATTTTTACGTTCGGCAACACCATTTGATTGAGGTAAGTATGACGTCGTTGTCTGATGAATAATGCCATATTCTGAACAAAACTCATCAAACGGTGCACCGTATTCTCCACCTATATCGCTACGAATTATTTTAATTCGTTTATCATGTTGATTCTCAATTTCTGTTTTATAGGTTCTAAAAGCCTCTAAGGCTTCATCTTTACTTCTTAAAAGATAGACATAATAGAACCTCGTGCAGTCATCGATAAAAGTAATAAAATACTTTTTACCTCCTCTAATTTGCACGAATTTTAAGTCGCATAGATCACTATGTATCAATTCTAGAGGAGTCGCTAACCTTTCGACCGAATGAAAAGGTAGTCTCGTCATCTTAGTTTTCACACACTTCACATTTGTGTATTTCGTCAACATTGACGTTTGATAATAAATTTAATTTGATGAGACGTTTCAGAGTATTATTGTTAACATATCCAAGTCGATCATGCCATAAATTAAAAGACTCAACAATGTAGCTGGAAGTTTTTATTTTATTACCATCAAATTCACGGTGTACAGTCATTACAACTATTTTGAACATACTCTGTTCTAAATATCCCTTAACTGCGAAGACACTATTCTTCGTAAGTACAAAGTTGTTTGACAGGAATACTAGTCTAAAGCCGGCCTTAACAAATGCCGAACTGGAAACTAGGTTCTTCCTGATGTCGGTAACGTGGAGTACATCAATGAGTGTTAACTTCTTCCCAGATATCATCTTTAGGACAACTTTCCCGAGTCCGACAATTGCGATGTAGTGGAATTGCCTGTATAGAGTTTTCTTCCACTTATCGGAGTATACTTGGAGAACATCGTCTTATCCGAACAGATGTGACGTGTTGCTCCAGTATCAATCCACCACTGCTTCGGGTTGTCCACTACCATGTTGGCTTCAAACACGACCGCAGTGAGATCCAGTTCCGATAAATCGGGGAGTCTGTCATCAGAAGTTGCGACATGCTTTGCAGCATCCTTCTGACTCTTGGTTGGTTTCTTTGGATGTCTACAATCTTTGGACAGGTGTCCTGACTTTCCGCAGTTGTAGCACGAGCCCTTGAATTTCTTGTCTTGAGTCTTCTTCTTGAATTGCTTTAGCTTCTTGGCGTTTGGCTCAACCATATTGGACATCTCGTCGATATCCCGCTTCGTTCCTCTAGAGTCGGAAAACTTTCGATTATCCTCCTTTATTCGGAGCCTTAAGATCAGGTCTTCAAGTCGCATCTCCTTTTGATTGTGCTTGAGGTAATTTTTGAAATCCTTCCACGATGGAGGGAGTTTCTCAATTACCGCAGCTACTTTGAACAACACGTTCAGCTTCATGCCTTCGGCATCCAGATCATGCAGTATCAGTTGCATGTCTTGGACTTGATACGCCATACTCTTGGAATCCACCATCTTGAAGTCTAGAAACAGGCCGACAATAAATTTCTTCAATCTGGCATTTTCGATTTTCTATTTCTTCTCTAGTGATCCCCATAAAGATTTTGTCGTCTCCATCGGACTATACACGTTCTACAACGTGTCGTCCAATGTATTGAGAGCGTAGTTGCGGCACAAGAAATCTTTATGCGACCATGCATCGCATGCAACCTTGCTGTTGGAGTCACCTTCCTTAATGGTTGGTGCGTTTTCATGCAAAACCATACGAGGTTTAGCGTTGTCAGATAAAACAACATCATCGTTTGAAGTTGGCTCCTTTGAATTTCTCTTGCTTCTCTCCGTGCAGAACGGCGATCGAAACGTCATTGATCAATGTCATATTAGTTTACAGAATAACTTTATTGTAGAGTGCAAGACTCTTAACTTTGTGGTTGTGGTGTAATTGGTTACCACGTCAGATTAACACACAGAAGGTCTCCGGTTTGAGTCCTGGCGACGCCAATTATTTTATAATAATTGTAGACTATCGTTTTATGATTATTTGGTGGGCGTCGTCCGGGTAAGCTACCAGGAGGATGCAAACTAATATAATTTCGTCGAGGCTAGTGTTGAACACTATCTCCATAAAATGATATTGCTCTGCTACAGGTGCTCACGGATAGCAGTAATTCATTTCCTAAGATACAACGACGATGTCTTGACTCTGGATGCACACGATGGGATGAATGCTAATGACTTTGATGATTGAATAAATGAATGAATTCATCATCTAGAGGACTCTATTTATACAAGGGAAGAGGTGAGGTGAGGTGAGGTACGCTTTGGTGAGTAAGTGTGACCTTTGGTTTAGGATTAATCTGGGTCCTTCAATTTGAAGGGTTGCCCTTTGATCTCATCCATCAGATTTGAATGGTTATAACCTTTCATATCTCCCTTTGATCTCAACCGCCAGATTTGATCTGACGCTTCAGATCAAGTTTCTTTTCAGCAACGGTCAGATCTTGACTCTTCATAATCAACGCTCCAGATCACTTTACTTGTGATCCAGCACCCATCTTCGATCCAACGGTTGCCATTTGTTTCCCAGTCAGCAGTCTAGTCATTTCTCTCATCCTATCTGAGTGTTACACAGGCACTGTCACATCACATGCCACGTCACCGACACATCACCCGAGTGTCATGTCACCTGCAGCATAAATTTAAGCTCCTCGCGACGATGCGTACGTGCGAAGTGCAAAATACGCTAACAAAACGCCCATTACGCACGTGCGCGGGTGGCGGACTCGCCGGTGCGAGCGCCTGCTCGCCTGTGAGAAGAGACCACCTGTGTTTCTTTTTAATTCCATTAACACAGGAATACATACAAGGAATTAAATTCCTTCGGAAATTTTAGATGTGAGACTAATCTCCATCTAATTCCTTTTATGTAAATTTTGAGTTAACTTTAAACAATTAATTTCTCATTTACTCATAATCGATTTTGAGTCAATTAATAGTCTAAATTTTTCTACGCGAAACGTAGATTTTGTTTTTGAAATCAATTCTAACTTTCATCGATGGCACCTCAATTTTCTTTTGCAAAATAACATTTGATCTTAATTATTTTAAGCATCGAATATCTAACCGTGTTAAAGTCTTGTAATGTGTTTTATGAACAAGAATATTTCTCTTGATTTCTGTAATTTCTATTCTCTTGATTTTTCCTATCAATTGGCTGAGAGTCGTAAACTCTCATTTTCTTTATCAAACTCTCGAGCACGGAATAAATTTGATCTTATTCATAGTGACTTGGGGGGTCCTTCACCTATTTCATCTGCTCGTCATAAGTATTTTATTACTGAATAAATTTCACATTCCTTTAATTCAAATAGGTTAGAATTTATTGTGTTTTTTTTGCTACAGTTTTAGGCTATCTCTGTTTTTATCCTTCCAATTCCAAACCGTATATATCTTGTTTTGTCCTTTTATTTCCTCATCATCCTCTTCATTTGTTATTCCCTCATGTACTCCACCAATTATTTCAACTCTCCCCGTCTTTAGTTCTTTTAAACCTTCTGCATCTCTAAGACTTACACCATCTTCTTCATCTACACAGTCATCTACTTCTATTCCTTCCACTGTCCCAACTCCACCTCATATTGAATCTAATCTTTATTCTCTGCCTTCTATGCAGTCTTCTTCTTCATGCACTACTTCTTCTTCTTCTTCTTCACCTCCCTCCAACCCTTTGGTAGTTGATTTGCTACACACTAATGAGAATACCATAGCACCAACTAATAAGGCTCATCATATGGTAAGTAAGTCTGGCATATTTAAACCGAGTGAACTGCTGGCTGAAATTTCTTATAACAATTTGAACCAAATTCCTACAAGCTAGATGCTAGTGTTTCTGAGTGGCAGGAAGGCATGTTGGCTGAGTTTAATAGGGATGGTACAAAATGCATGATCTCTTGTTCCAAATTCAGAAAAATCAAAGTTATTGATTGTAAATGAGTCTATTGAAATTGAATCAGATGGTTTTATAGATTGTCATAAGTCTAGTTTAGTTTCTAAAAGGTATCCTCAAACTGCATCTATTGACTATACTGAAATCTTTAGTCAGGTTATCAAACCTCAAGCGCGTTGTCACGCTCCCAGAGGCCCATACTTGTTGGAAAATCGGGCAGCATCTCCATGTACGACGGACAATCTGGAACATTTATACATGACTCACAACAATATATAGCATAGCCTCACACAGCTGACATCAAAATAGCAAAATAAGCTCCACAATCAAGTAGTTAATATCGATATAAAAGATAGAAATAAAAGAGAGACCATATTCAGATTAAAACTCATTTAAATTCAAAGACCAACGCACCAGACTATACACAAGCCTACTGAAAAGATAAATACCAATCTAATTAAATAAATGTGAAAATAATAAAAGTGTAGAAATAAAGTAAATGCGGAAATAGAATAAATACTGAAAAACTCTAAAAGGACTCGACACCATGGGACTGACAACTGGATTCTCTCTTGGATCCAAGTAAAGCATCTATCTGCTACCTGAAACAAAATTAGATGGTGGGGGTGATGAGTCCGGGCAGACACTGCGAGTATAAGAGTAGATAAATGTATGACATAATAAAAGGTATAACAAGTAGAAAGAAACAACGGTATACAGTCTAAAAAACAAAATAACATCTAGCATGTGTGAAATAGAAGGATAGTGCAATAATAAAGCATTGATGTATATCAACCAAATGTAGCAATTATAGCTAATATAAATGCAATAAACACAAGAAAATACAAAATACAATAAATACATATAATGCAATGCATGTGTCACCCCTGATGCCAGTCAAGCCGACATCACATCGCATCTGTGTAGCCGAGTGGGTAGGGTTATGACAAATGTACGCACTCCAACGATTACCACTAGTATAAGTGATTGAGTGAACAAGATGTTGGGGAATCAACTACTCCAAAGACCCCATGAAAAAGGGGGAGTCATCAACAACTCTGGTATCCCTCGAATACAACGGTGATGGGGTCAACTACTTGCCTATAACTCCATTATCCACTACCTAAGAGTGGTCGAGTGTGACATAACAAGACAGTTGCTCGCACTCTAGCAACTACCACTATCTATGAGTGATTGAGTGGACAGAACAGCTAAATGGCTTACAACGGGCTTAACCAAATGAATGTCGATGCTCGTCAGCATGCAACTATGCAGATATGGTGCATGATACTAAATACACAATCAACCAGATCACAACTATGCAACGGTATGTAAAGTAAATATCAAAATCAGTAAACATGCAACTAATCTACTAGGTAGGGTAATCTAATATCAACTAAGCTCTAGTTGTGTTTAATGATTATTCCTAAGTACTCGCTTACAAGCGGTACTTTACAGAACAAAAAATCAATAGACGAGATTGTATGGACATAAGTTTGATTAACTCAAAGATCAAGCAACGAAAATATCAAAAGATGATATCAAAAGCACAAGAATAAGATAAAGCAACCCTACTCAGAAACAAAACAGTAATGCATTTAAGTTCAATAATATACAAAAAAACAAAGGATAAGTACCTACCTTATAATTGTGGTGTGCGTATCGGAGAGAATCACCCATGACCATACACACATAAATGGTTAAAGTTCTGTATCAATATTAGAGTTAAGCTAGTTATACAATTAAATAAATTACCTACACAAAATACTAAACATGATTAGGATAAATCCTAACTATAATACCTATTTGATTAACTCACAAATAACCACTGGTTCCTTCCTAACGTAGTTCATCAAAAAATTAGGTTATTAGGCTAAATCCCAAAACCCCAATGAGACTAACAACTACCATAATTAATTAGGGTCATCCTAATTATTATGTTTCATTTAATTCACTGAAATTAAATGATTAATTCCCGATCAAATTGTTATTATCCAATTTAGGTTTACTTTCCTAAGCATCCACATCCATAAGATCAAAGAACCAGAAATCTTATAACTCATGTCAATATCCATCTATTCTATACCAATACCAAGTTAACACCTCATTCAAACAACGATTAACAAAATGTTATCTGATCAAGTTTAGTTTGCTCTCAAACTTAGTAACACTATGACCACTAGTCTAGTACCACTAAACAGAAATATTCAACTTAATCTAATTACCCTTCATTAACCCCAATCCATTTATATCTGAAGGTAGCTTGTATTACAACTCAAATGAAACACATGTTACTGCCAAACCTATTCCAACACAGAAGCTGCCCAGACTGCCTAGATTCACAATCGATTCCTCCCACTCCTAATGCCACCTTCATCCAAGCTAGATGAACTCACAAAAATCTCATCTCAAAGAAATGCTAAATCACATCTTCACAACAATCTCAAACAAGATCAACAACGACTCTTACTTGATGGTAGAGGGAATTAGCGGTGATGGGCCGATGCTAGGGCACCGCTTGGGAGTAGACGCGTGCTCGATGAAGGGAAGACAAATTCGCTGCTCTTGCCCAAAAAGGACACCAACCGGAGCAGGAAAGAAATAACTCCGTAAAATGAAGCTTGTGATCTCTTCGCTGCTTCAACATGCTCACAAGGAGAGGTAGAGTCGGCGCTGCCCACTTGGAAACGGAGAAACCGACGTCGAGCGATGAGCAAGAGTGGAGAGTGATCGGATGAGGGAGAAGAAGCAGATCGAAAAGGAAGAAGAAGAAAACGAAGGTTGCGGCTCCGCGATGGGGAACCACTCACGTGCGGTGATTTTAGCGCCGGGGAAAGAAAGCGGGAGAATTGATTAAGGGAGAAATTTAGGGAAGATATATGATTTTTGGTATTTTGCAAAAAGATCCTTCTAATTTGGCTAATTCTAATTACACCCTTAAGATTCAGTTTTAAGCATTTTAACCCTCCAAACTTTCAGTAGCTAATACAAGTTGAGAAAGCTAGGAATAGTCATAGACAATGGTTAAAAACCGTTGTCTTTGCACTTGAAACACAACGGTTAAAAATCATTGTTGTTTTAAGGAAATAACCATTGTCATTTCAGTTTAAACACAACGGTTCAATTTGAATCACAACAGTGAAAACCATTGTGTTTCAGGTGAAAAGACAACAGTTAAAAATCATTGTCTTTAACCGATCCCCTCTTTCTCAGTGCGTCAATTAACAACGATTTTTTGGGGATCCTTTACAATGATTTTCCCCCATTGTTAAAGACTATTTTTGGTGTAGTGTTAGTTACTAAAATTCAGATGTGTATAGTAATTTTGTAAATCTTAAACTGTTGGACATCTTAAATTCAGATGTGTACAATTATTTTTGTACAACTAATGTGGTTATTGATTTTAAATTGTTGTGAAAAGTAATTAAAGACAATGATTTTAAATTGTTGTCGAACCATCATATAACATTGAGGTCCTCAAGAAAGATAACGTTTTTCAAGTGTTGTCTTTGCAACAAAACGACAATGTTTTTTATATGTTGTCTTTGAGCGGACTTTTAATAATCGTACTTTTAACAACGCTTTTTCAGCCGTATAGACAATGCATAAAAAATATTATCTTTCATCTTTTTTTCTTGAAGTAGAAGTTTCTCCAAGCAATCCAATTGAGCTTCTCCGAGCCATATGGTACTTGAGATGCACTAGTAGACTTTCCCACCAAGTCTCAAGGAGATGGAAGCTTCTAGCTATTGATACGTGGCAAACAGTGAGTGGAGAGCACGAACAAGATGTCAGAGACAGTTCCCTTGAGTTAATTCAATTTTCTAGTAGCGTTGCAAAACCATTGATTTTTCAAAAACAAGACAATACTTTTTAAGCGTTGCAAAAGCATTGTCTTTGCAAAACAAAATGACAACGCTCTTTAAGCGTTGCAAAAGCGTTATCTTTGTAAAAAAACAACAATATTTTTTAAGCATTATCTTTGAGTAAATTTTTTATAATAATGCTTTTAACAATGCTTTTTTAACCACATAGATAATGCATAAACAACGATGTTTTTTGCTTTTCCCTTATAGTGGTTCTCTCTCTCTCTCTCTGCCACGTGACGATCAACAAATGGATGTCATGAAATGTTTGTTAGAAGAGACTTCCCTGATTCCTTCCTCACCTTAGTGGCAACTGATGATTGGAAGTACAATAACGGATCATTAGAAGTTGTGTCTACACTTACTCGGACGGGAAAAGTAAAAAAGGCACGAAAATTACATGGAAAATTCTTTCTAACAAACTATATAAGCACTCCAAGTGAGGGCTTCGACATAAGTTGGTTTTCTTATTCTCGCAAGCGAAAGCGACTCTTCTCCACCTCAACTCACCTTTTCTTTCATTCTTCATTTGCTCTCTCGTTAGTGATTGACTTAAGCATCGGAGGGGTCGTGCCAGTAAGCTGACCCAAGCTCTAACCGGTGTTGACATCTTAGGCCATTAGATCTCACGAGTATGGGATCAAATCGAGCTTTCTGGAGAGGAGAAGCCCGAGCAAGCAGAAAAAGAGACCATCAATGTCTTTTATTAATACACTTTTGGTTGTATTTTATAGAAATTTGTGATATTTATCAATATTGGTGGTAAAAATATTGTTTTGTAGTAAAATATTGTGATATATACTTTTGTAAATTAAAATTATAGTCTAGTAAAATATAATCAATTACTTTGACACTATAAATAAATTGATGAGTAATATAATACGAAAGACTTCGACAAATTTGAAAGGTATTGCAATTTAAGCAAATATTTACTTCACCCCTAATCAAAATTATTCGTATAAACTTAGTTAAATTGAAAATTTTGTTACAGTAAAATATATTCTATTACGTTTATAATACAATGAAGTAATATAATATAAAATACATTGACCAAGCCAAATTATGCACAAATAAAATTAAATATTTACTGCATCATCAGACTACAAAATTTGTGAAATTGTATAAATAATTTACTTAGTCAATCTATATAACCTTTGAAGTGATATATGATTAATTACTTTTGTACCTTTATGGATCCCAATGAAGTAATAGAGCATTTTTTTAGTTCAAAATTAGTCTGATTTCATATTAGGGCCACGTTAGGCCTGATATCGAAAAATATCAAATCCACGTTGGGCCTGAAATGATTTCCTATCAGACCCAACGTGGGTCTGATATAATTTCATATCAGACCCAACGTGAGCTTGATATAAATGGGTTACTTTAGCTAATTTTTTCAATAAAATTTTAACACCTGTGAAGAAGCCGAAATATGCAATGGATGACATTGTTGGACTCCCTGCAACTTCAAAAATCCACAGGACCTAAAATTGTTGCAATATGATTAGTTAATTTTTTTTAACCCACGATGTACAGTGTTAAAGGTTTAGTTGATTTTTTTATAACATTTTAATACCTCTATAGAAGTCAAAACAAATAATGGATACTATATTTAAACTCCATACAATCTCAAAAATCCGCATGAATTGAAATGGATGCAACCGGAACTCTCTAAGTCCATCAATGGGTTTCGACCAAAACCCACTGATGGAAAAATATTAGGCCTACGTTGGGCCTGATATGGAATCATATCAGGCCCAACATGAATTTTTATCGATTCTTCCTTAGTCGCATCATTGATGGACCTAAAGAGTTCTGATAATACTCATTTCAGTTTCTATTGATTCCTGAGATTGCAAGAAGTATAAATATGACATTCATTATTTATTTCGACTTCTCTAGAGTTATTAAAATGTTATAAAAAAAATTAACTCAACTTTAAACATCCTACGTTGTGGGTTAAAAGAAAATCAACTAGAGACCTTATATTGCAACAATTTCATGTTTTATGGATTTTTGAGGTTGCAAGTAGTCAACGGTGTCGTCGATTACATATTTTGGCTTCTTTACAAGTGTTAAAATTTTATCAAAAATATCAACTAAAATAACTCATTCATATCAAGCCCTCGTTGGACCTGTTATGACTTCATATCAGGTCCATCAGGCCCAATGTGGGCCTGATATTTTTCCATATCAGGCCCACATGACTCCATATCAGGTCCAACGTGGGCCTGATATTTTTCCATATCAGGTCCATGTGATTCCATTTCAAGTCCAACGTGGGTTTAATATTTTTTCATATTAGGTTCAATGTGAACTTGATATTTTCCATATCAGGTCTCATATTATGCATGCATGAATACATCCAAAAGAAAAAGGAAAGAGAAGGCGATTAACGAGGTTGGGTAACATCGAACCTCAGGCGATTGACCCGGTCCTACAAATGTATCCCACCAGCCGCAGGGTAAATCAGGAAGCGCTTGCGGTAGGCGGTCCAGAATTCCAACATCCCAGGATTCGCACCCTATTTAAAGGAAATTTTTTTTATAAAATACGTCGTAGTTGGGGATCGAATCGCAGATGCCTGAGATAACGACTAGTTATCCTTCCGCTGCACCATAACCTCGGGGTCAGGAAAGAAGAAAGAGGAAAGAAAAGAAAAATCAAGTGTTATAGATTTTTTTTAGGAGAGAATAGACTCAAAAGTATGAAGTTTATCAATCTTGAGATTTGTGTTGAAGCAGCCAAGTGTATCCTCAAAGATCAAGATAAGGTTTAAAATCTCAAGTGTCATGTCAAAGTTTCAGTTGCCAACTACAATGGTACAATTTTGGTATTATACCATATCATGTTTATATCATTTTGAGACTTTATATAATTCAGAATATAAACATATATAAATTAAAATTTTATTTACATAAACACTTAAGATCAATAGATATAATAGATTTATAACTATGTGATCAAATAATATTTAATATAATATTTTTCCAATGATTTTTTTCTTAATTAATCATCTACTGCTCATGTTCTAAGAAAGTTTCCCGGTGCATGAATTTTAAGGAGGTAATTCTTTCTTGATTGTTTCACTTAATAGATGTTGATCCCGGCCTAGTTTATGGGTAACTTGGCCAGCTCGGCCAGCTCGGCCAGCTCGACCAGCCAACCTGGCGCCACGAAGGCCTAGTAGAGGGGCCCAGGAAGAACTCACTAGGGGAATTCCCGAGCCAGGAACCCTCCCTAACCACCGACCGACCCTGGTCGAGATCGGGCAGGTTGATCCCGAGCACCTCTTGACTCGGCCATCGAATCCAGTTTCCCGACCCAGGGCTAGGTCGGGAAACTCAGCCTTCAGGACCCCATAGATCGGACAACCAGTAGACCGGAAAGATGGTAAAGCAGATATAGCTCGGTAAACCCCCGACTCATGGCATACCCTGTGTCATTCGGCTATACTACACCCGACCCGGGCCATACCACTCGGGCCCGCCGATCGTCCATCGGTCTCCGGGCCAGTCCTTCCATGCGCCACCACCCATCAGGACACCTTAGATAGGACCATGATGGGGGGGGGGGGGATGCACGCCTTACCCATTCATGACACACGTCACGGACATCCCGTTGATTTGGTACGGTTGTACTATCTAAGCACCCCGCGCCACACCGTGGTACCTATAGGTGCTCTCCCACGGGCTGACAAACACTATACCCCTGTCTCATTGACACAGACAGGAGTTTTCAGCTCCCTGATAACCGATACAGTCGTGTCACAGTTTCAAATACAATTAAAGTATCGAACTCCTCTAAACTAGTGTAGAATAGAGTAACTCGAGTCGTCTCCCAACGAATGTAGTTGGTATATGATAAATCTCAGGATCATATGTTATTGCTTTTGGATTTTTGATATCAAACTGGGGTTTGTATTTTAACGTTAAGACTACAAAAAGAAATAGCAAAGCAGGTATGAAATCTAGTTCTAATTAAGGAAAGACAATGCAGATAAGGAAATCTAATTTAACCTAACTACAATTGCAGCAAAGAAAAGACAATATGAAAGAAGCATTCAAGAAATAAAGCATCAATGAAACCTAGACATGGAGCAAAACCTACAGCATTAAAGAAATCTAATTTGACCTAACTTAATTGCATGTAATGAAGTACAAGATCATAAAGCAATTAAAAGAGACATGACAAGCAAGAATTAAGCAAAACCAAAGACATGAAATTAAACCAAACTATAGAAACATTTTGTCGAACAACTTGAAAGCAGTATTTAAAATGACCTAAGTGCATGCCATTCGAAAATATGAGAGATCAAATTTGATACAAACATCAACAACCACATTCGACAATCAACAAGCAACACATAACAACTCAACTTAATGAAACTAATTAAACGATCTGAACCCAATCTGATGAAGAATTGCTGTGAGAAGCTGCTGAATAAAAGCTGTGAAGGAATGTGGCTGCCGGCAGTGAGAACTACTGTGAAGGAAGAAAAAGCTGTGAAGGAACTGCTGGCTGCTGGATCGGATGAAGGAAAACAACTGCATCTGCTGAAAATGCTGTGATACTGAATTGCTGAAACTGAATTTCTGACACTGAATTGCTGAAACTGAATTGCTGAAACTAAATTGCTGAAACTGAATTGCTGAAAGGGATAACTTGCTGGGAAGAAACTGCTATGAAGGAAGGAACTGTGGGCTACTGGAGTTGGCGTCTAGGGTTCCCTGATGGAGCTTGAATCTGGACAGCGGTGAAGATGGAGAGGTGGAGAAGATGAGATGAATCACCTCTCAATCCTGGCTCCCCTCAACCCGAGAGAGAGCTGGCAGAGTTGGTAGGTTGTCAACTAGGGTTCGAACCCCGGGCCCTAGCTTTTGGTTGGTTGTGAGATGGAGAGGTGGAGACGATGGTTATCCCCCTCGATGAGAACCCTCCTCGATGAGAACCCCCTCGTGTAGAACAAGAGGAACCCCCTCCTGTTCTGCGATGGCGTCGATGGTCAGGCCGGCGGCGATGAAGATGGAGGAGATCCTCCGGCCGGAGGAGGAATGGAAGAGAAGAAGTCGAATGTGTGATGAAGAGGAGAAATCCGGTGGCTGTCATTACCCCCCCCCCCAGATCTGATCGAGTGAGGTTTTTGTGTGTATCCCTGTTCGGCTCAACAGTTGGGTTCGGTCCAGCCTTGGGTTCAGCTAGCAGACCAAACTTGTGTGTAGCCCAGCAGACTAAGCAGTTCGATTCAGCCTTGGTTCAGCCCAGTTTCAACTCAGCTCAGCCTTTGGTTCAGCCAACCTGGGAGAAGAAGAACTTAAATACTTAGCAACGGACGACTGAGATCGATTTGGCTTCATCCAATGGTTAGATCTCTTCAAATCTGAACCAAACTCCACAGATTCCAATCAATGGTCATGATCTACCTGTTCCCAACTCGGATTAACCATATCAGTGGTGAATGGTTCAGATCTTCGTTTTTCTAGAATGGATGATCTAGAACATCTTGAGCTTGATCCAACGGTCAGATTACTTCTGATTTGGCTGAAATTTTCAGATCTTGATCTATGGTCATGATTGATTCTATCTTGAACTCGGATTGACTAGAAGTTGACCGATGGCTCAGATCTAGCCGTTCTCTGGAATGGATGACTCCTATTAATCCGATGCTTTATCCCTTTGATCTGGATCCAATGCTGACTCAAGTCTGACCCGATTTGATCTAGGTCCATGATCATTTAAAGCCTACAAAATGATATTTAAATTTAGTGCCAAAAATATCCCAAATATACAAAGATTTGAATTAAAAGCCAAAATAGAGGAAATACATGGAACCTAATACAATTGCAAACTTAAGCATATAAAATGTGGATCAAACATGGATTTTAAAGCCTAAAATAATCAACAAAAATGGTGGTTATCAACTCCCCCACACTTACTCTTGGGCGTCTCGCACAAGCAAACTAGTAAACTAAAGATGTATCCCCCTAGATTATTCTCAATCATAATTAGAAGCAATTGAAAGGAAATTACCTAGGGTTGTCAATTCTCACAAAAATCTAAGCTCAATGGACTAGAAACTTGTCCTTAAATCAACAAGTTAGCATTTTCATCCTTCTTGATTCATTGAGATGAATTTAACTCACTAAGTCTTTCAAGGGAAGTTTTAGTGGCTCTCTTCTTGAGTTCTAAGTTCATGATGAAAGTGGAGCTCACTCAAACACACATGCTTTTTGCACTACCATAGACTTGCTTGTTATCTACTCTCCACCATTATTCATGATTCGGATCCACATCTACAAAAGCTTTATTAGAACATGTTAAAGGAAGTAAAGAAATGTGATATGAAAAGGAAACATAGAAAAGAAATATGACATGATAAGAAAATATGGAGAAGTAATATGACAAAATAAGAAAATATGGAAAAAGTTTAGAAAGTGGAAGACTTGGACACTCAAAAATGCATCCCAATGCCCTTTGCCCTCTTTTGATGTCCTCTAATGAATTCCGTCCTCGTTCACAACTTCAAATTCAAAATCTAACCTTGATTTCCACTTCATATTTTTCTTTCTTTTTCTTTTCTTTTCTTCTATTTTCTATTTTCAACTTCTCTGTTTTTTTTTCAATGATTCAGCTACTCCATAGCTTCACTTCTTCTTAACTTGGAGCTTTTCATGATAATTGAGAACTAAGTGCTCCACTTATACACTTTTAGCTCTTGTAACCCACTTGGCACATTTTTGCTTGTTGGTTGCCAAAAATTTATTCAATTGTCTCAAAATTTGATAATATGCTTGCATACTCCCCCACACTTAAACTTTTGTCCGTCTCGGGCAAAATAACATTAAGAAACATTAAGGTATCCAAATCCATGCAAAATATTATGATGAACATGAAGAAGAGGGAAAGGAAGTATGGAATAAGAGTGTATCAACAAGGAAATTGCAAAAATGATATAAGAAAAGAAACAAAGTGATTTACCTCTATAAATGTGGTCTAATCATAGAAATATAGTTTTGAAAGAACCTAAGCAAGTTCTAGAATACAATCACATGTGTGTTTCACAAAAATTTGGCCAATTCCTCACTAGGTAAAAAGAATTCATCTCAATTCATCAATTTAGAATCCAATACTAAGAAGTACTCAAGCAATCAAGAATTTTCATCCAATAACTCAAATCTTAAGTTTTAACAACCAAATTTAATTTGCT
Organism: Boesenbergia rotunda; assembly: GCA_024364735.1. Classification (NCBI taxonomy): domain Eukaryota; kingdom Viridiplantae; phylum Streptophyta; class Magnoliopsida; order Zingiberales; family Zingiberaceae; genus Boesenbergia; species Boesenbergia rotunda. The sequence goes on along the minus strand of JAGFNQ010007590.1, from coordinate 43,054 downwards.
TTCAAGAGACTCTAAAATGATATAAGAAAATCTAGATGAATACATTTATTCCTAGTCACGCAAGAAATAAAATGCCAAATGACTAACATGATATCTACAATGACTTTTATGCGTTTTAAAACATCTAAGCATTTATTAGTAAGAACATCACTCAACAAGAAACACTTATTGCATTGACAACAATAAAATGATATTTACAATGACGTAAGAGTGTGAGAAAGTTAAATACTCCCCTTCAAATTGGGTAGAGAGCACGGAGCATCCATCTTGGGAGAACAAACCTCAAGTAGTCAATCTCGTAGTGCACGGATTTCTCCCTTGACAATTTAGCACAAGCATCTTCCGGGGGTCGGAGACGATTAAGGTACAAAACCCACTTTAGAGGTGAAGTGCTACTAGTCAAAATAAAAGCAACTCCTCCCTCTTGATGCTTTTTAGAAGTCCTTCCAGGAGGTTGGAGGCTATTAAGTTTCAGTACCCATTCGAGAAGCCTACGGGATCCTGCAAAATCATGTAGAGAAAATACCTCCCGCACACATGCAGGGTAAGAAAAGAGTGAAATGTGAACAACCTCTATATAAAATAACTCAAGATATGCGTCACATCCTATGAAATCAATTTTTGGTACCTCAATGAATTTATCACAATTATTTTCTACAAAAGATGCATCAAGAAACTCATCGCAACCAATAAAATCAAACTCGGGTACCTTAATAAGTTTTTCACCATCAATATTTGCATAGGATGTATTAAGAAACTCATCGCAACCAATAAAATCAACCTCGGGTACCTCAATAAGTTTTTCACAATCAATTTTAGCATAAGATGTATCAAGAGATTCATCATAACAAACAACATCAATTTGAGGCACTTCTAAAAGTTTTTCGCAATCCATATCTACAAAAGATGTACCAAGTAATTCACTACATTCAACAAAATCAATTTTAGGTGCCTCTACATATTTTTCACAAACAATTTCTACAGAAGATATGTCAGTAAATTCATCACAATGAACACAATCAGTTTTAGGCACCTCTACGAATTTTTCACAATCAGCATTTACATGAGATGTATCACAACATGCTTCACATTCCACAAATTCAACACTAGGTACCTCTATGAATTTCTTGTTGATGCAGTCTGACCTTGATTGTTGTTTTGGTGTTGACATCGATTTTAGTTTAGGTTGATGATTATGATTGAGTTTAAGTCCTGGTCGTGGACTAGGCATACCTAGTGGAACTAGGTTTGATAAAATCCTAGCTTGGAGGGCTAGGTGTTGGAAAATCTTAACCTGGAGGGTTAGGTGTGGAAAATCCTAGCTTGGAGTATATATATATATATATATATATATATATATATATATATATATATATATATAAATTTATATAAAATCTTCAATAATAGGAGTTAAAATTGGAAACAAGCAGAGGAAAAATTTTAGAAGAATTTTCTGGAATTTTTAGAAATAATTACATATTTAATTGGATAAAGGTAAGTTGGTTTTGAATTATTTACGGAAAAGTTTGATATTACAGAATATATATATATATATATATATATATATATATATATATATATATATATATATATATTTAAGGAAAAGTTTAAATATATATATACTTATAACCTGTGCCTTTTCGTCCCGTGCCCTAATCCCTCGCCGACTCCCCTCTCCCCGTGCGTCGTCGCCGAGCGTCGTCGTCACCTCCGCTCGCGATCTCGTTGTCGTCGGCACAGGAGGCAGCGCCACCGGCGAGGGAAACGCAGACACCTCTCTCTCACGTGAAGGAAACCGATCGCCGCCACCTCCCTCTCATGCCGGTATCGGGCTGCCCTTGCGCAAGGAGACGGATCGTCGGCGTCGCCTACCGCTGCTCTCCACCGGTGTCGACCTATGTCGTGACCTAGCTTCCGATTGTTGTGCCACCACGGGATCTTGTCACCCTCCTTCTTGATCGCCGACCCTTCGTCGTGGTGTGCCATCAACGCCATCAACCATCATCGGCGGCGATCGTTTCTATCTCCTGTGGCATAAGATTAGGATGGCGAGCCACCCAAACACCGAGCTATTCCCTAATTAGTTGCCGACGCCACAACGCCACTGTCGTGAGCCCTTGCTAAAGAAGAAGGGTTATAGGTAAAGAAGCAATTTGATTTGGCAGTGTATTTGGCTTGATTGGATTTTGTTAGCTACAATTAGTGTTTCAATTCAGAGAATATACCAATTAATAAGTGAATTAATCAATTGGTAATGGATTAATTGAGGTGATGGTGTTTAATCAAGAGGATAAGTGATTTGAATTATTAGCAGGTTAGTTAATTGATTAAGGTGACTTATCAGTTGATTAAGAAATCAATGGTGATGTAAGAAGGTGGCAAAATGGGTTAATGGATTAATTTGTTTGCTAATTAATTAACTAGTTGATTTATTAATTAATGAATAATGGTTGAGATTAGTAAGAAGGTAATTAACTAATTAATAGGATGATACAATAATGGTAGGTATTTAGTTATGGTTTCGTATTTTTGTATTTGTAGGATTGGAGCTCGATGCGATCTTTGGACTTGAAGATGAATATGGTATTCTACATTTAAAGGCGGGTACTTCTCCCTTGATTCTTGTAGTTTCGTTTTCCTTAAATGCATGGTCGTTGTACTTCCTGAGTAGGCTTGCTTTATCTTAAATCTATTTGCCTTGTTTTCCTGCTTGATACTTATTCGTGCTTAACCTTTGAGTGATAATTTCAAATTGTTCAGTTATATAGTGTTAAATCCGACACGTTTGATTAGGTTTCGAAAAATTTTCGGAGAGTTACCAGATAGGTTCCGGGGCTTCCGAGTCCTTGGACACAAATTTAGGGACCCAAAATATAATAAAACAAATGGTTACAAGGGCTAAAGCGTATATAACCTTAAGCCTAGGGGTGTTCTTGCAATTAGGCTGAAAATGGCTGGACCAAAATGCAAAAATGCCAACTTAAAAGGGGCGATTAGGGTTCGGTTCCGCCGCAGCCTCTTTTTCTCTTCTCTCGATCGAGCGCCGATGACCCTGTCTCGTTTGGCTTCCATCCCTCCGGCGAACCCCATCTTGAGAATCCAGCCAGTGTCGAGGCCTCAAGCCCTCAATCCTCAAGCCTTCTCGCAATCGGTTATTAGGGTTTCCTCTTCGGGCGATTTGGGCCACGGCGATGCCCTTAGGCTGACGAGTTCATCGAGGTTCCGAAGCCCCACTTGAGGTGAGTTAGGGTTTGGTAGGCTCGAGATTCTGTGAATCGAGATTGTTGGGTTGATGTCATCACTGATCCGAAACCTTTCTTCTAGCTTGGGAACGATTTAGGGATTTGGTCAGCGGTGTTCAGGACGGTGGCTTGGAGCTGGGAAGGAGGTTTTAGCTTTGGATCTCCAGGGATCTGAGGTAAGGATTTAGATATTGTTTGGAGTGGGAGTGGTGAATTGCTTTTGTTGAGTAAGGATCTGTGATTGGAGTTTATTGTATCACCTGCACAGGAACTCCAGGTGGTAGGGATGGCGTTCAATTTTGTACTCCAGGCATAGATTAGCTGCTGGAGCCTGGGTCTACGTTCTCTTGGTTGTCCTGCGCCATCTCCCTACGGGCTTAGCAATTTCTGACATGTGAGGTGAGCTCAAACTCACTGCTCTAATCCGTTAGACTTTTGTTTCTACCCTTGTGAGCTAAATTGAGATTTAGAGGGGTTGCTCTGTGAATTTGAATAGGTTTTGCTACCTTAGTGTGGGATAGGTTATTTTGGCTATTTAGTTCAATTAGAGTAGCAGGTTAATTGTGGGATTAGATCTAGGAGTTAACCTAATCTTCATTATGTGAGGTAATTGAGAAACCTTTCATATAATTAGAAGTGATTAAATGGAAAAGAAATGATTAGGTTAATCCTGATTTAGTTTGGGGATTTATTAGCTAGCTATCATTTGTATAATAGCTAATTAAATAAAATCCTTGATACAGGAGCTTGATCGGATTATTATTTGGCGGGTGGTTCTATCACGTTTGATACGGATTTCCACTCTTGGAGGCGGGTGACTTATCTGTCTGATATTGTCATTTTGTTATGCATAGACTATTATAGATAGCAGTAAGATTATACGCTATCCCTGTTTATTATGCTTGTTCTGGATACTTGTTGTTTATCCCTGAGTTATTATGTCTGTTCTGGATACATGTGGTTTATCCCTGAGTTATTATGTTGTAGTTCCATACAGTCTCAGGTATTGTCATATCTATATGTATGCTTAGAGATCGTGTTGTACCTCTTGCATTTGACCTTGAGGGATTTGTAGTTTCCAGCCAGTATACCTTGTAGGTTACCTGTATTTCCAGTTATAGGATTTCAGACTGAGACTTAGTATATTGAGGACTTGGGGAGGGAGGTATGTGTATCTATCATACACCATCCTTGCATTGTTGCATGCCGGCGATCAGCGACTCCCTTGTGGTTGAGCCTAATCGTCTTCCGGTACATGATATGCGCACACGGCCACTCATGGGTTAGTGGATACCGTAGGATGTGCGCATTTGGCCTGTATTACTCCGTTCGACCACTATTTGGAGGGTGAGCACGGGCGTGGTAGCAGCCAGGGGTCCCTTCTCGTACTGAGCCACGAGGAGATGAGAGCTTGACTCCCCCATTGCTTGGGGTAGGAGCAGAGTCTCCACCAGCATCCTGTCCACCCGGTCACTTAGGAGCAGTGATGACAGTCGTACAGGTTGTCACAGCTCTACCCACGCGGACGTCGCGGACGATGATCCTGACTGGGACTAAGGGGTGACACATGTCATTGCACCATGTGCATATTTTGCATCGTGCATTGTTTGCAGCACTTGATTTCTGCACTTGTTTGACATGCATATTGTGGAGACTGTTATCTGAGATTATATGTCTTTTGGTATTCCACTGGTATTTATTACCCTCTTTACAGGTTAGATGGATTCAGGTATGTATCTACCCAGTATTTTCAGTTCCAGTCTTTCCCTACTGTTGATATGAGACTGTATTAGCTGAACTCTTATTGTTTGTATAACTTTCTATGCATATCTGTTGGGTATTCGCTGAGTTATGGACTCACCCCCGTTGCCATACATTTTTATTTCAGGTTGATGCCTGCCAGGAGAGCCTTAGCCGCCAGTCCCCAGCTAGAGAGGAGCTCCGTTTTGGTTTATCTTATGTTGTTTTTCGGTTATGGACCCTGTAGTATATACTTTGCTTCCGTTGCCAAGTTTTGGACATGTATTCATGTTTTATTCGATGGTATTGTACTTTTGAGTCCTATGTTGGACTTTGTGGGGGTTTGGTTTTGTTTCTGCCCCCTGGCAGCTCAGGTGAGTTCGTACTTTGGTTTTTCGATAGTTATAATCATATAACTGTTGTTTCTGGATGGATTTGAGGCCTGAGGCCATTTAACTGAGTGGTTGTGCTTTTGTATCTTGTGTGTGTATGTAAATTGTCCGCCGGACAGGGGAGGTGCTGTCCGATTCTCTATTGGATCAGCGGCTCTTGGGTCTCGGGGCGTGACATACAGTCTCATCATTTGACTTCTGATCTAAGAGTACCGCGTGTACTGTAGAATAATCATTTGACCTATTTAGGGTTTGGTTGGCATTAGATAACCCTACCCAGTAGATTAGTGCATGTTTATTTACCTTGGTGTTGATTGTGCTTTTCGTATGTTTCCCTATTTTGGAGTTATTGGTGTTTTCTGTTTCGCATAGTGTTGGATTTGATTGAGGTGGTGTATATTAGTAACATGCTACATAGCATTCAGGCCGACGATCGCGGGCTCCTTGGTGGTTGAGACGGGTCGTCGGGTATATTTTCCTGTTGTGCCACGCTTGGTCGGAGTTGTGTGCAAACAGTTGATACTCCCCAGGTATTTGGAGTTCCCATAGGTATTTTGGGATTTTAAGCCACAGGTATTTTGGCATTTACATATCAGGGCCGCGGTTGTCGTGGTGTATTTGCATAGCCCCAGGAATTTGGCGTTTGTATCTTGTCCACTCAACCTAATGGTGGTTGGTGTGTGTACAGTGCAGGTCATGACATCATGTGCATATTATGCATTTACATTTTCTTGTGTTTGTTGCATTTGATTGAGCTATGATTGTTGCATTTGACTGACATGCATATACGGATATGATTTGCATTTATTATATGATGTGGATCTGTTCAACAGTATTAGCAGTTTATTGAGATAGTAGGGGGATTTCTGATCTTGTCCCTACGTGTTACATTGTTTTCAAGTATGCTTTATTTGTATAGATGCATTTTGTTTATGTTCTTATTTCCGGAGACTGTATACCCTTTGCTTTCTTTGTGCTTGTTTTACCTTTTATATACCATGCATTTATCTGTTCTTATACCCGCAGAGTTCCATCCGAAACTCACCACCCCTTGTTCTTCTTTTTGTTTCAGGTAGTCGATAGCTGTGTCTCGTGCCGTCAGGAGAGGATCCAGCTGCCAGTCTCCCAGTTTGAGTATTTGTTTTATTGGATTTCGTACACTCGTAGTCGATTTATTATATTAGTGTTGTTTTTGGTTTTATTATCGTTTCGGATGATATTTGGCTTTTCGTTAGACATGTATTTATTTATTTCCGTTGGATTTCGGTTTGCTGCGCTTAGATATAGAGAATTATTTATTGTGTTTACTATTTGTCAGTTATAATATTTAACTGCGTGGTTGTGATGGTGTGATTGCCAGCCGAGTGTGGCTGAGCTAAAATATGTGTTGAGGTGTATGTACTATGTATAAAAGTTTCAGATTGTCCTCCGTACAGGGAAAATGTTGCCCGATTTTCGAGCGAGCCCGGGCCTCTGGAGGCGTGACAATTTATTGGTATCAGAGCTTAGGTTCTCGAGGTATTTTGGGTTCCTGTGGGGTTTACGAAGTTATTTTGGTGGGTTATCGGAGTGTCAGTTTTCTCGAAGCTTGTGATGTCTTTATGTTTTTTTTTCTTCCAATGGTGTCTAGGTAATGAGGTAATTTGGTTGTTTTTGTTTTACGGGGTTGCGATGTTGTATGTATTTGATTTGGGATTTTCGGATTTACGAGATTTTGTTTGGTTTACTTGATTTCGGATTTTCGAAAGTTTTTGGAGTTATTTCTTAACTTAGATGTATTGGGACTTGGCGGCAATGGACTCTCCAGGCGACGAGCAAGTAAGTTGATTAATTTGTTAGTAGTTGTATATTTTAGTAATACTTGTTAAATATTCTAATAGGCTGACTAGTGTATAAGGTATTTTTTGTTGTTGTTTTGATAGAGATATGTTATGGTGGTATACTGTGGATGATTTTAGTTGTTCATGGAAAATAAATTGTCGAGTGTCGGTGATCTTAGAAAATAAATTTAACTCAAGGGGATATTGTGAAAAGGAATATTGGGAAAATATTGAATTTTTGATTTTATGTGAGGATGACTTTATGGTGGATCATGAAGTGATCAACTTTGATTGATGTTTAAGGATAAATTGGAATTAGTGGATATGGTGAAAAATTGACTAGTGTGATATATTGTCACGCCCCGAGACCCAGGAGTCGCCGATCCAATAGAAAATCGGACAGCACCTCCCCTGTCCGGCGGATAATTTACACATACAAACATCCCACGCAGTATATATATTTGGCCTCAGGCCTCCAAAATATATAAACACAACATAAAAGCACCAGAAACTAAGTAAATCATACCTGACTGCGGACCGGTCCGACTTACGACGAAACAACCAATAGACAAAAACCCCCTTAGGGCACACGACACATATGACATATACAAATCGCTAAAAGGAATATAAAACAATGCACTACAAAGTACAAAACAAAATCCTGCGGTCGCGATGGGTAGGGACTGGCTGCTGGGCTCTTCTGGCGACTCCATGTATCTCAACCTGAAATAAAAATGTATGGCAACGGGGTGAGTCCATAACTCAGCGAATACCCAGCAGATATGCATAGTGCGTTACAATAACAATAAGGGTCTACGCTAATACAGTCTCATATAAACAATCGAAAAGGGTAGACTGAAGATGCTAAATACAGGTACATACCCGAATCATCTATCCTGCAGAGGGCGAAATCAATCCCTATGGAACAAGTATAACATATATCCAAAGTAGAGAAATCTCCAGTATATGCATGTCAATCAAGTGCAGAAATCAAATGCTGCAAACAATGCACGATGCAAAATATGCATATGGTGCAATGACATGTATCACCCCTGACGCCAGTCATATCATCGTACACCTGTCATAGGCGACGTCTGAGAGGATAGAGCTATGATAACTGTACGCACCCTGCTATCACTGCTCCTGAGTGACCGGGTGGACAGGATGCTGGCGGAGACTACGCTCCTACCCTAAGCAATGGGGGAGTCAAGCTCTCATCTCCTCGTGGCTCAGTACGAGAAGGGATCCCTGGCTGCTACCACACCCGGACCCACCCTCCAAATAGTGGTCGAACGGAGCAATACAGGGCAAATGCACACATCCTACGGTATCCACTAAGCCACGAGTGGCCGTGTGCGCATATCATGTACCGGAAGACGATAGGCTCAACCACAAGAGAGTCGCTGATAGCCGGCATGCAACAATGCAAGATGGTGTATGATATGTACACATACATCCCTCACCAAGTCCTCTGTATACTAACTCTCAGCCTGAATCCTATAACAGGAAATACAGGTAACCTACAAGGCATACTGGCAGGAACCTACTAATCCCTCAATGTCAAATGCAAAAGATACATCACGATATCTAAGCATACATATAGATATGATAATACCTGAGACTGTACGGAACTAACAGCATAATAACTCAGGGATAAACAACAAGTATCCAGAACAAGCATAATAAACAACGAGAGCGTATAATCTTACTGCTAACTATAACCGTCTATGCATAACAACATGACAATATCAGCAAAAATAAGTCAAAAGGTACCCGCCTCCAAGAGTAGATGTTCGTGTCAAACGAGATAGAACCACCTGCCAATAATAATCCAATCAAGCTCCTGTATCAAGGATGTATTTAATTAGCTATTGCACATAAAGATAATTAGCTAATTACTCCCTAAACCGACTAGGGTTTACCCAATTATCCTCTTTCATTTAATTACGTCTAATTAAATAGACATGTCCCCAATTGCCCCACGTAATTAAGGTTTAGGTTCCTTTTCAATTCAACCTCATCAAGATTAGGTTTCTAGGTTTAAATCTCAAATTAAACCTTACCTCAATCCAACTCTAAGTAGCATGGACATCACTAGAGGATCTATATACTCGGTTAACAACCTAGTCCAACTAGATCAAAGTGGACGAACTACACATATACAGTTAGGATTGATTTCAGTTCCTACCACCCTATTACAAAACCTAAGCTGTTCCACCACACTTCCGCAGCTAAAATCAAACTTCAATTTAATGAGCAAGCACATTTCTAGATCAAGTCGATCACAACAATTACCTCAACATATGAACAAAACTCACAGGCATTCGAATCCTTACCTCACATTCCAAGAGGTCAAAAACCAATTCCCTTTTTACAGCCCCAATCGGAAACGGTCCAAGCAACTAGAATCTGTACAGGGAGACACTAGCAAATTCAAGATCCATTTTACACCCACAAAGTCCTCACTATCACCTCCGTGTGCTAGGTATAGGTCTGAATCCTATATTATAGAATACAAGTAACCTACTAGGTATACTGAAAAAGTAACCAATGATCTATACATGTCCAAAATGCAAGAGGGAACATATCTCTACATCTATGCCTATATATATATACACAAGACAACAAATGAGACTGTATGAATCTAAACGGGAGATAACCTCAAGGATAAGCAACATATATCAAAGGCAGGTATACTAAGGTAGATATAGCATACAATCTTACTGTTATTTATAACAAACCACGCATGACAATATGACAATATCTAAAAGATAAGTCAAAGGGACCCGCCACCATAGTGAGATGCTCGTATCAGAAAGAGAACCTCCCGTCTGATAATTAGCAAGGCTAAATCAAATTAATGCCCTGTATCAAAGGCATAATGTTTAGCTACAATAACCTATCATATATATCTCAAAGAGCTACCTTAATTAATTAGAATCGTTCTAATTATCCTGTTTCACTTTATTAATCATAATTAAATGATTTGCCCATAATTGGTCCAAGCTGCGAAGATTATATTCATATTAGGTTTCCGAACCCAATTTGTCAAGTTTAAGTTATTAAGTTAAATCTCAACTTAAACCTAATCCATAACTCAACCAATAGCTCACCCTACACCCTTTTTCAATCCACGACAGAAAACATAAAGAATCTATAGTTCATCTCCAATCCTAAGTAGCAAGAAAATCCAAAGCACCATTTGAACAGCCCATTCCAATTGGAAACACACACAAAACGATATCAACAGTTTTCAATGAAAACTCACCACCCCAAGAACAGAACTCAAAACAAGTTTCCAATGAAGCTCACGACAATTACATTACAACTTTAGAATACCCAATACAACCCAACTTCAAAATCCATTTCATCTCCAAATAGAGTTGACGACAAACACAACCAAGGTGCTGTTAACCCTACTTCCAACTCCAAAACCCCAACAAAATGCTACCGATCAAGGCTAGCTTCCAATGGCTTGTATCAAAACCAATATTTCAAAACTACACCAATACTAAGATCTACCATCTCAGAACTAAAATACACAATAAATCAATCCAAAATCCAACATACAGATCAAGAATACACGAATAGAATCATCAGAAACCTCCCAAAACCCAATAATGTAAAGCTCAGTTCCTACACAAGCTCATGGTAGGCAACAAGGAAAACCAATAGAGCATAACATGCACCAAGGTAAGCAAGAACAGGGCTGCATCAAATTGATCTCAGGCTCAACCAAAATTAACACCTAACTATCATCCTTACCTCAATTTCGTCGGCACACCTCCTCTACTCCAAATCCTGGCAACAAATGGGCTAGGAGAAATCCAACAGTGGCTACATCAAGCCTGACAATGTTGCTTGGCCGTCGGCCTTGATGATATTGTCGTCGGTTTGCTGCCCTCGATTGTGACAAATCTCCGAAGAATCTCTGAGGGAGATCGGCTTCGATCGACCAGAAGAAAGGGTAACCTAGTGGTCGTCTTCGCGTGGAGGAGAGGGATCACAGAGGAGGGGAGAGGTCTTGTGGCGGACGCAGTAAGAGGGGAAGAACACCTAGCAAGCGATGCACCCTAGCCCTACCCTCGCATGAGCAGGATCGATCGGAGAGCTTGCAAGAAGCAGGAGAAGGAAGCGAGGAAGGAGAAGGCATCGGGTTGTGGCCGTCGGCTAGGGCACGCGAAGGTGAGAAGAGGAAAATGGGAGTCAGGCGTGTGTTGGCTGCGCTACGTGTGTGAAGGCAAGAAATAGGGTTTTTGGCTTAGCTATGGCCGACTGCGAAGAGAGGAAACCAAAGTCCTTTATAGCGGGGGCCTTTTTGCAAATAAGTCCCTCAAACTCTTGAAATCCAAAACATGCCATTAGGGTAGAGTTTTTAACAGTTTTCACCCTCTAAATTGAGTAATGCACCATAATTTTCTAAGGTTAAATATTTTATCAACTTAACCCAAACCCTACACTCTATCCGAAAAAATCCTGAAAAATTTTTCGATCCGGATTTTCGAATCACCGTATTTTACAGTGTGATAGTTTCTCCAATGTCCATCTGGGGATTCATCAGTTGATTTTTGAGCAGATCTTGTCTTGCTAGTTTCGCCTCCGAAGTACCTTTGTGGAGCTCCAAGAACTTTTTCCAAAGTTTCTTCATCGAACTGTAAGCGCTGATCTGATTGACTTCTTGTGATGACAACACGATCAGCAGATGAAATTCTACATTGCCGTTAGCCACGAAATCAACTTGCTACTTCTTAGTCCACAGATGCTCTTCGTTCTCGTCTTCGTTGTTATCTTTAGGTGCTTTAAAACCATACTTAATTATTAGCAAAATGTCAAAGTTAGTGTTGAAGTATACCTCCATTATGCGCTCCTAAAGCACGAACTCTCCCTCAATCTTAGGAGAGTATATGCTTGATTCAACCATTTATGTGTTGCTTTAGTTGGTGGTTAGTCCTTCTAAAGCATCTTGGCTGTGATACCACTTGTGGAACTCGTGCAAACTATCTAGAGGGGGTGAATATCCCTAAAAAATGAAATTGAATCTTTTGCTTCTTAACTTAGGAAAGATAACAGATTAGACACTTAAACTAAAAATTAATAACATAAACAACTAAAATAGAGGCTACCAGAATTTTATTTGGTTGCAACAAGGCTGGTTGCAAAATCCAAGATAGTTGTACGCTCAATATCCAAATATTTCCTTGTGTATGTGGAGAAGCCTCTTACAAAACCATTAGGGTGCGTTTGGTTGGAGGTTATCCATGATAACCTTGGTTATCCATTTAAGGTTATCAACGAAAATTTTATTTGGTTTAAATAATCAGCGATTCCCAAGTAATGATCAATGCCCGACAAGTCAGCAAAAATGTCTTACAACCCGGAATCGAAAAATCATAGGAAAGTAAAGTTTTTCTTAATTTTGGAGTTATGAAACTTATCTTTCCAAAATTATCTTCTAATATTTACATTTAAGATAAAAATAACCATCACAATTTATTAAATTTTGGAGGTATTATTCGTGGGCAACGACCGGGAACGGCGACCGACGACCACTACCGGCGCCCGACGACCGACGACCACCGCTGACGGTCGGCGACAGGCTATCAGCGACCGTCGATGATCAGCGTGAATAGCCAGCGGGTGGCGGTCGGTGCCGATTGTCGGTGGTCGACGCCGACAGGGCTGGTAACCGCTGGCCATCGGCGCCGACAGCAAGACGCCAGCGATCGGGACCGCCAGCCGGCCAACCATCGGCGATCGGCGCCGATGGCTGGCCGACGACGTTGGACATCGGTTGCCTACGTTGACACTGACAATTGACATCAACGGCGATGTCGATGTCGGTGCCACCGACGAATGTTTTTTAATTTAATATTTTAATTAAAATTTTAATAAATTAAATAAAGAAAAATAAATAAATTTAATTTAAAATTTAATAAAATTATCTAAACAATTATAAAAAAATAAAAAATTAATCCAATTTTTTTATTATTTTTTATTATTACATATTTTTTGATATTTTAATTTTTAGAAATTAAAAGAAATATAATGATCGATTTTATATAATTTTTTATACTTATCGATCTCGGTAACGAACATGTATGTAATGTTATCTTACTTTTCTTATTTTAAATTTAGATAAGCATATAATATTCTCATACTTAAATTTAACTATAGGGTAATACTAAACAATATACAAAGTAAACCATATGGTATTCCTGTTTAATATAATATCGTCATACTTAAATTTAACAAGACAGGGGCAATGTCTTGAGCAAGGGGCCTTAGTTTGCATATGGTATTTTTGTTTTCCTCAAGATTATGTCCCGGTGCATTCTATTTGATGAGGATACTCATCTTGTCCCTGCTTGGATTCAAATTCAGGGGTTGCCCGCGAATTGTTGGTCTCATAAAGTGCTAACTATGGTGGGTTCGAAAGTGGGGAAACCCCTCTACACGAACAATCTAACAAAATATGTCACGCCCCGAGGAGCTGCCTGTCCGATACTGACCGGACTATCACTCCCTCGACCAGCGGACAATTCGACAACCTAACCTCTACGACTACCTCCGACGATTGTATCGCAGCCTATAGGGCTGGAACAACCGTCTGAAATACACGAAAACAAAAACAACATCAAAAGCTGCGTACCGATACGACTTACGACAAAACACAATGCACAAAAGGGCTCCATGGCTCACAAAAGTACAACTATACTGCCGTATAAAATGACAAAACTCAACACGAAGACAGCAGCGAAATGTAAGGTATCAAAATACAGTAAACGGGTACCAACATGTACCACCATCAAATAGATGAAAAATCTCGAAATCGTCTCGAAGAATATGCAAACTAGGACAGGCTGCTGGGCTCTCCAGACAATCATCCTGAAATAAAAACAAGGAGCTAACGGGATGAGTCACAGTACTCAGCGGATATCTCATCATATATGCAGGATAGTCTAAGCTAGCAACAGTGTAACAGGCTATCGAAATAACACATAGACAGGTAGTGGTAAGTACAACTGAAAGAGGGAATAGGAAATACCATACCAATGTAGCAGAGTCGCCAAAACTAGACATAAATGTCTCCTGTATGAACAAGTCAATCATATGCAACATCCAAGTATAGAAAGCACGAACAAATGTAAAATATGCGTATGCATAAGGTGCAATGACATGGTCACCCCTGCCGTTGGTCAGATATCGTCACCTATGTACGAGAGGAAGCAGCGTGGAGGCCACCCTCCGACGTAGGGCTACGACAGCCGTCCGTACTCTACCATCACTACTCCTGAGAGATCGAGTAGAGGGAATGCTACAGATGTAACACTCCTACTCCATGCCCTATCCGGGGGACATCTCTGTTGTAATGCCCGTTTTTTTTTTCTTTCCATAAAGCGGCGTTACGTTAACATGCTTAGGGCATGTAGACATCATAAGGCAGCGGAATAACTTAATTCTTACACATACATGCCCTACTACCATTCATAACCTAATGACATTGAAACTCGGCATATAGACTTCATACTTAAACATCATAACATGTCATACTTAACATCACATCATAGAGTTCCATAAGTCAGTATTCAAGCATCCAAGCATATAAGTGACCAAAATAAAGTTCTAGCATAAACGAGAAGCATATGATTTCCTAGGCCAAGTCACTACCACACACATGCGTTCTTGCCCTCCTGCTGCTTCCTCATTGTCCCCTTGAATGATCTGCGGTATAAGAAAATAAGACTATAAGCACACAGGCTTAGTAAGACTCTTTCCTACTCATAAAACCATTCATCATTTCATAATTCATAATGAGCACATGAAACATTAACATACTTGGTGCTCTACTTAGAACATAACAACTTGAATCACTTATCATATACGTGGCATGGTATGAACATAAACATAAGTGAACATTCCTAGCATGCCATGAGACATGGCATAAACATAAACATAGTAAACATTTTAAGCATGGCGTGCTACATGGTATAAACATAAACACAATAACCATTCTCAAGATGGCATAATACATTGTTTAAACATAACATAATAAACATTCTAAGCATGGCATAATTCATGGTTTAAACATGACGTAATAAACATTCTTAGCATGGCATAATTCATAGTATAAACATGACATAATAAACATTTTTAGCATGGCATAATTCATAGTATAAACATGACATAATAAACATTCTTAGCATTTGAGCATCTTCTTAACATAATCATGACATAGATCATTTACTCTCATGCATATTTTTTAACATGAAGCATAAGCATAAACATTATTAGCATAGCATAATGCATAACATGAATGAATGCATGAGTGGAATGCATATACATAAGGATGCTTAACTTTTAAAACATACTGTTAAATACTTAAACATAATCATCATATCATTGGGGTCCCCGGCTTGTACCACATACATACATCATAGTGCGCATCCCTAGCAAGTCCGAGGTAGCGAGCCCCGACCTACTAGGGTAAGGATAGCATAGTCGGTAGTCCCCGAACCGAGACGTTCTTAAGGAGCCCATCACTGTTGCACAGCTCCGGTAGTGCCAGAACCGTGGACAACATAGTCGGTAGTCCAGAACCGGGGCATTCTTAAGGTGCCCATCCGTTGGACCCATACTTCGGTCCGGTACAAGCCCATTCATAAAGTAATATACTTTACATGTTTCATCATTCATAAGACATTCATAGCATAACCATGTTACATAAAGCATGACTTAACACATGCTTGTCCTTTCATCGTTCATACTTATTGCATAACATCATGATGCCTGTAAGGCATGAGCATTATCTTCATTCATAAACATGGTATGCATCTTCTTTCATAAGCATGGCATGCATCTTTATTCATACAACATGACATGCATCATTCTTATCATGAACATAAACATAACATACTTATCATGGCATCGTTCTTATCATGAACACAAACATAACATACCTATCATAGCATCATTCTTATCGTGAACATAACCCTAACATACTTATCATGGCATCATTCTTATCATGAGCATAAACCTAACATACTTATCATGGCATCATTCATATCATGAACATACACAATTACATAGCATGGTTCTTAACATAACATGGGCATATAACATAGCATGGTTCTCTACATAACATAAGCATACATAGGTAGGACTTCCATGAACATGCTACCTACTATCCAAGTACATGACATAAAACATAAAACATTCATAATAACCCTATTAAGCATGGCATCCAATCATAACATGCAACATAAAATATGGTGCTTAAGGTTAGGGTTATAGGTAACTTGAGTTCTACCACATGCTTGGACCTATATATACATATATATATACTTCATGATAAGCACAAACTATCATTCTTTGAACCCTAACTCCACCCCAAACCCTAGATACATAGCTTGGCCGAAACCTATAGGGAGGAGTTCCATCAATTCCATAAACATGTAAGATAGCATAAGGTAAAGGAACAATCATACATCATCTATGAGACCATAGGAAGCCATTAGGACTCATGATTAGGGTTAACCCTAACCTTTAGGCCCCCTTCCTAGGGCTGGCCGAAACCTAATAAGACATGGGTGCATGGAAAAAATTCCATTAACATCCCCAATCCACCATTAAACATTCACCATACCATACCATAGGGTCATTAGGACCCTTACTTGAGGTAAGCCCCTAACCCTTGGCCCTAATCCCTTCTTGGCCGAACCCCATAAGGTCACAAAACCTTGTAACCATTTCACATAAATCCCTTCCACCTCCCTTTGTACCATAAGGGTACACAAGATACATGAGTGAAGGGTTAAATCCAACTCTAGCCATGAAAATCCCTATAATGGTACCCAACCCTAAGGGGTCTTAGGGTACTCCAAAAATTCTCATAAATTATATTTACTCTCTAAACATCATGAGAACACCTTAGAAAGCATAATCAAGATTTTTAACATCATCATGGACCCCAAAACCTTGGTGCCCGAAAATCATAAGTGTCTAAACATGATTTTTCTCAACATCAAAACCCAACACCAAACCTTATATTATGCTAAAAATCATGAAAATCATAAGGAATATACCACAGGTGAGGGAGTCTTACCTTGGTTGATCTTGATTTTTAAACCTTAAAAGAGAAGGAAATTGCAAATCCTTTGGTCACTTGAACCCCCTTGCCATTGTATCCTTGGAAAATCCTTAGATCTTGGTGATGGGACCTTCTTGTGGAGCTTTTCCAAGGGAGAACCTCTCCTTGAGGTTTCGGCTAGGATGAGGGGAGGAGGAGGAAGAAAATGCAATTGATGGAAGAAAGAAGTAACTCCCAAACCCCCCTCTTTATAACTCATCAAGGAGGCAAATGAAGAGTCTCTCCGTGACCCTTCATCTTCTTCTAAGCCTTAACCAATATCCACTTCATTCACTCATAACATTCCCATGCTAGGTGAGTTGGTTAGAGCATGCATGGTTGTACAAGAGGTCCAAGGTTCAATACTTGGTCCATGCACCTTATTTTTATTTTATTTTTTTTCCTTTTATTTTCTATGATTTCCCCCAAAATTCCTAAAATCTCATAAAAATTCCCCCATAATTATGTTAATATTTCTCATTAAAACCCATTTATATTTATATAAATTTTTACCTAAAATTCTCCAATAATTATGGTACTAAAAAGCCCATATAAGGCCCATTAGTACTTAGTTTTCTCAATTTAAATGAGAAAATATGGATTTCTAGGCCACATTTTGTATTAATATTTCTAGGTCCCTCGGAAAATTATCTAGACATGCTCAATATTTTAAGAAAATATTAAGAGAATTTTCTGGGTCGTTACAATCCCCATACCTCGTGAAAGTTCATCCTCGAACTTAGAATAGCTCCGGGTACTT
Organism: Boesenbergia rotunda; assembly: GCA_024364735.1. Lineage (NCBI taxonomy): Eukaryota > Viridiplantae > Streptophyta > Magnoliopsida > Zingiberales > Zingiberaceae > Boesenbergia > Boesenbergia rotunda. Next base: position 24,974 of record JAGFNQ010007590.1, on the reverse strand, counting down.
GTGCCTCATCTCGTCCTCGCGTTCCCAGGTAGCTTCTTCGAACCGTTGACTTTGCCATAGGACCTTGACTAAGGGTACCTCCTTACTCCTCAGCTTCTTGACTTCCCTATCCAAAATCTGGATGGGTCTGCTCTCATAGCTTAGGTACTCCTGCACTTGTACTGTCTGAGGCTCGATCACTTGGTCCATATTTGGGATACACTTTTTAAGGAGGGACACATGGAATACGTTATGGATGGCTGACATCTCTGGAGGCAGCTCTAGCTCGTATGCCACTTTACCGACTCTTTTCAAAATCAGGTGCGGCCCCACATAGCGCGGACTTAGTTTTCCTTTCTTCCCAAATCTGGTCACCCCCTTGATAGGAGCCACTTTGAGAAATACCCAATCTCCAACGTTAAATTCCAGTGGTCTACGCCGGACATCGGCATAACTCTTCTGCCGGCTCTGAGTAGTTTCTATCCGTTGTCGAATATTCTGTATATCTCGGGTGGCGCTGTCGATAACATCCGTTGTGGGCCTCATTTCCTTCTTTTCACCACCCTCGTACCAACAGATCGGAGACCTACATCTCCTCCCATACAAGGCTTCATAAGGTGCCATTCCAATAGTAGCTTGGTAGCTATTGTTGTAAGCAAATTCCGCTAAGCATAGATATCGACACCAACTTCCCTTGAAATCCAGGGCACAAGCTCTCAACATATCTTCTAGTATTTGATTCACCCGTTCCATTTGCCCATCAGTCTGAGGGTGAAAGGCGGTGCTAAATCGTAATTTAGTGTCGAGAGACTTCTGAACGCATTCCCAAAAATACAAAGTAAAGCGACCATCCCTATCTGAGATGATGGTCTTGGGAACTCCATGAAGCCTAATTACTTCCTTAACGTATAATTGAGCTAGTTGCTCAATCGAATAAGTCATCTTGATCGCCAAGAAGTGAGCAGACTTTGTCAGCCTGTCCACAATTACCCATATTGCATCATATCCGTTCGTAGTCCTGGGAAGCCCTGATATAAAATCCATAAAGATATCTTCCCATTTCCTCTCCGGAATCGCAAGTGGCTGCAGAACTCCTCCGGGTCGCTGGTGTTCCGCCTTTACTTGCTGGCAAGTCATGCAAGTACTAGCATGTTGAGCCACATCCCTCTTCATACCTGACCACCAAAACTTCTCTTTCAGATCCTGATACATCTTGGTGGATCCTGGATGCATCGAATAAGGGGTTTCGTGAGCTTCCGTCAGTATTTTCCTTCGAAGCTCCAGATCATTAGGGATACATAGACGATCCCTAAGGTATAGTACCCACGCTTTGGCGATATGAAAACCATCGCCCTTTCCTTCTAGGACCTCCTGTTTTATTTTCTGGAGACTCAGATCACCATTTTGTTTTTCCAATATGTCCTCAAATAACGTAGGTGATATTGTCATGGTGGAAAGTCGTCCGGAGATGACTTCGACCCCAAAATTCATCATTTCTCTTTCGAATGGTCGGGGTAACTTAGATATAGACATCAAAGTGGCACTTGACTTCCGGCTGAGTGCATCGGCCACTTTGTTTGCCTTCCCTGGATGGTAGAAGATCTCGCAGTCATAGTCCTTCACCAACTCAAGCCATCGGCGTTGCCTCATGTTCAGGTCCTTCTGAGTGAAGAAATATCACAGACTCTGGTGGTCTGTATAAATTCGACACTGCGCTCCGTACAGATAATGCCTCCATATCTTAAGAGCGAATACCACCACGGCCAGTTCCAGATCATGGGTGAGGTAATTATGTTCGTACTCCTTGAGTTGTCTAGAGGCGTAGGCAATAACCTTTCCATTCTGCATAAGTACAGCTCCAAGTCCTAGTTTGGAGGCATCGCTATACATGTCGAAGCCCTGGTTACTTTCCGGAAGGGTAAGAATTGGAGCACTTGGAAGTCTCCTTGGCATATAATTGGGCTAATGTCATTAATAATTCCATGACTTAATTATATGCATATATCATAATTATATACTTATTTTAATTATGGGTAAACCTAATAATAGTATGCTTCCGAAATATTAGTTCTCAACCTGAGTTACGAATCATATTAGTTGTATGGTTATTATAGATTAGGTGAGATCCTACTTATTATATTCCCATAAAATAACTTAAGGTAATCTTATATATTATATATAAGATAACAGTGACCCATAATCTATAATAAGTGTTAACATAATTAGGACCCTACCCTATGCGTCCCTACCTAAGTTATACCGTATGACTTATACCATTAATTATATCAGCTTCTTTTCTAACCCTATATTATTCTAAATATTTAATTCCTAAAAGAAGATAAAGTATCATTCATCGTTACATATCTTAAAGTACCTTTCATCATAAGCATCGTTCATACTTACATATCTTAAAATCATAAAACATCTTACTACTATAAGATATGTACAGAGGTACTTACTTGGAAGTTGCAGGAAGAGGGCTTGATGTGTGTGTAGTGAGATGGTAACTGCTCTGATACCAACCTGTAACGCCCGCTTTTTTTTTCTTTCCTTAAAGCAGCGTTACGTTAACATGCTTAGGGCATGTAGACATCATAAGGTAGCGGAATAACTTAATTCTTACACATACATGCCCTACTACCATTCATAACCTAATGACATGGAAACTCGGCATATAGACTTCATACTTAAACATCATATCATGTCATACTTAACATCACATCATAGAGTTCCATAAGTCATTATTTAAGCATCCAAGCATATAAGTGACCAAAATAAAGTTCTAGCATAAACGAGAAGCATATGATTTCCTGGGCCAAGTCACTACCACACACATGCGTTCTTGCCCTCCTGCTGCTTCCTCATTGTCCCCTTGAATGATCTGTGGTATAAGGAAATAAGACTATAAGCACACAGGCTTAGTAAGACTCTTTCCTACTCATAAAACCATTCATCATTTCGTAATTCATAATGAGCACATGAAACATTAACATACTTGGTGATATACTTAGAACATAACAACTTGAATCACTTATCATATACGTGGCATGACATGAACATAAACATAAGTGAACATTCCTAGCATGGCATGAGACATGGCATAAACATAAACATAGTAAACATTTTAAGCATGGCATGCTACATGGCATAAACATAAACACAATAACCATTCTCAAGATGGCATAATACATGGTTTAAACATAACATAATAAACATTCTAAGCATGACATAATTCATGGTTTAAACATGACGTAATAAACATTCTTAGCATGACATAATTCATAGTATAAACATGACATAATAAACATTCTTAGCATGGCATAATTCATAGTATAAACATGACATAATAAACATTCTTAGCATGGCATAATTCATAGTATAAACATGACATAATAAACATTCTTAGCATGTGAGCATCTTCTTAACATAATAATGACATAGATCATTTACTCTCATGCATATTTCTTAACATGAAGCATAAGCATAAACATTATTAGCATAGCATAATGCATAACATGAATGAATGCATGAGTCGAATGCATATACATAAGGATGCTTAACTTTTAAAACATACTTTTAAATGCTTAAACATAATCATCATATCATTGGGGTCCCCGGCTTGTACCACATACATACATCATAGCGCGCATCCCTAGCAAGTCCGAGGTAGTGAACCCCAACCTACTAGGGTAAGGACAGCATAGTCGGTAGTCCCCGAACCGAGGCATTCTTAAGGAGCCCATCCCTGTTGCACAGCTCCTGTAGTGCCAGAACCGTGGACAGCATAGTCGGTAGTCCAGAACCGGGGCGTTCTTAAGGTGCCCATCCCTTGGACCCATACTTCGGTCCGGTACAAGCCCATTCATAAAGTAAAATACTTTAAATGTTTCATCATTCATAAGACATTCATAGCATAACCATGTTACATAAAACATGACTTAACACATGCTTGTCCTTTCATCATTCATACTTATTGCATAACATCATGATGCCTGGAAGGCATGAGCATTATCTTCATTCACAAACATGGTATGCATCTTCTTTCATAAGCATGGCATGCATCTTTATTCATACAACATGGCATGCATCATTCTTATCATGAACATAAACATAACATACTTATCATGGCATCGTTCTTATCATGAACACAAACATAACATACCTATCATAGCATCATTCTTATCGTGAACATAACCCTAACATACTTATCATGACATCATTCTTATCATGAACATAAACCTAACATACTTATCATGGCATCATTCATATCATGAACATACACAATTACCTAGCATGGTTCTTAACATAACATGGGCATATAATATAGCATGGTTCTTAACATAACATGGGCATATAATATAGCATGGTTCTCTACATAACATAAGCATACATAGGTAGGACTTCCATAAGCATGCTACCTACTATCCAAGTACATGGCATAAAACATAAAACATTCATAATAACCCTATTAAGCATGGCATCCAATCATAACATGCAACATAAAACATGGTGCTTAAGGTTAGGGTTATAGGTAACTTGAGTTCTACCACATGCTTGGACCTATATATACATATATATATACTTCATGATAAGCACAAACTATCATTCTTTGAACCCTAACTCCACCCCAAACCCTAGATAGATAGCTTGGTCGAAACCTATAGGGAGGAGTTCCATCAATTCCATAAACATGTAAGATAGCATAAGGTAAAGGAACAATCATACATCATCTATGAGACCATAGGAAGCCATTAGGGCTCATGATTAGGGTTAACCCTAACCTTTAGGCCCCCTTCCAAGGGCTGGCCGAAACCTAATAAGACATGGGTGCATGGAAAAAATTCCATTAACATCCCCAATCCACCATTAATCATTCACCATACCATACCATAGGGTCATTAGGGCCCTTACTTGAGGTAAGCCCCTAACCCTTGGCCCTAATCCCTTCTTGGCCAAACCCCATAAGGTCACAAAACCTTGTAACCATTTCACATAAATCCCTTCCACCTCCCTTTGTACCATAAGGGTACACAAGATACATGAGTGAAGGGTTAAATCCAACTCTAGCCATGAAAATCCCTATAATGGTACCCAACCCTAAGGGGTCTTAGGGTACTCCAAAAATTCCCATAAATTATATTTATTCTCTAAACATCATGAGAACACCTTAGAAAGCATAATTAAGATTTTTAACATCATCATGGACCCCAAAACCTTGGTGGCCGAAAATCATAAGGGTTTAAACATGATTTTTCTCAACATCAAAACCCAACACCAAACCTTATATTATGATAAAAATCATGAAAATCATAAGGAACTATTATACCACAGGTGAGAGAGTCTTACCTTGGTTAATCTTGATTTTTAAACCTTAAAAGAGAAGGAAATTGCAACTCCTTTGGTCACTTGAACCCCTTTGCCTTTGTATCCTTGGAAAATCCTTAGATCTTGGTGATGAGACCTTCTTGTGGAGCTTTTCCAAGGGAGAACCTCTCCTTGAGGTTTCGGCTAGGATGAGGGGAGGAGGAGGAAGAAAATGCAATTGATGGAAGAAAGAAGTAACTCCCAAACCCCCCTCTTTATAACTCATCAAGGAGGCAAATGAAGAGTCTCTCCATGACCCTTCATCTTCTTCTAAGCCTTAACCAATATCCACTTCATTCACTCATAACATTCCCTTGCTAGGTGAGTTGGTTAGAGCATGCATGGTTGTACAAGAGGTCTAAGGTTCAATCCTTGGTCCATGCACCTTATTTTTATTTTTTTTCCTTTTATTTTCTATGATTTCCCCTAAAATTCCGAAAATCCCATAAAAATTCTCCCATAATTATGTTAATATTTCTCATTAAAACCCCTTTATATTTATATAAATTTTTATCTAATATTCTCCAATAATTATGGTACTAAAAAGCCCATATAAGGCCCATTAATACTTAGTTTTCTCAATTTAAATGAGAAAATATGGATTTTTAGGCCACATTTTGTATTAATATTTCTAGGTCCCTCGGAAAATTATCTAGACATTCTCAATATTTTAAGAAAATATTAAGAGAATTTTCCGGGTCGTTACATCTTTCTACCCCAGACCATCTCTGGAGGACATCTCTGTCTGAGTGTTACCCCTACCCTATGTATATAAATGAGGGAGAGACCTCTGTAGCGACCCGCCTTCTCTGCTTCAGACGGATCGTTACTTCTCTCTACTTCTCGACTTTTGATACATGACTAAAAATACGGAAATATTTTTTTTTTTAAACTTTTAAATTCATCTAACAATTATATTCTAACTTAAGCAATCATGCATAATAACATATCACCCTTTCTATCTCAAAAGCTCGCAAATGGTACACTTTGAAGCTTGCCTCGCCCAACACCACAATCGGGTATCAGTCGACTGATACTGCATCAGTCGACTGGTAGGCCTGAATTCAGAAAACTCAGGTTTCGGCAGTTGCTTCACAGCTCCTCCAAACCTATAATTTCGAGCCATATGGAATCATGACACTATTTCTACACTCTATGACAGTTTTCAAATGAGTTTAGCCAATAAAAACGAATCCATAAACTTGAAATTTGGACTTTTGCGGAAGAAAATAAACTATTCAAGTTATATGAACTTTAACACTAAAGTTTGTACCAATCTTGACTTCTATACATTCATGACGCCAAATACATGTTCTATGACCTTGCTAAAGCATTATGAAATGTGAATGCAACTTTTCTAAACATATTTAAGCAATGAAACTTAATTCAAAGAAGAAATTGATACTATCTTGGCACATGCATCTATTTCTCTAACAAAGTATCAATATCTCCAACTACTCACATTTCTACTCATCCAATGCAATCATAAGAATATATAGGCTAAAAGAAATGACATGGAATCTTTACTCTAAGAAATTGAGTATGTAAAACTATCCAAAACTTAAATGTTCGCTAAACTCCATAAAACAAGAACTTGAAATTCAAATGAACTATAACGTTGTGAATTAAACAACTAAATTGTCTTGTGCCAAAGATCTCTCCATAATCAGCCACCACACACACTTTACTCAACACCGCCTCGTCGCCTTCCTTCAGAATTGCTTGCCTTTACCTTTATCTGCAGTAAGAGGAAATGCAACTAGTAAGCAAAAAGCTTAGTAAGTACTATCTAGCTCACAAAATCTCGAAGTGTACAAACATGCTTCTAGAACAATATGAAAATCATATGAGATACTAATATGCTCGAAAGAAACACTAAGAACATGTATAACTCAACACATGCATACTCAAGCAATGATAAATCTCAATTTACTTTTCTTGGCTCAACTTGAAACTTTAGCTATTCTTTAACTTTTGAAAACTTTCTTAAACTTTAGGAAAACTTTGCTAAAGCATATACTTGAAAATAATAATCACTTGGATCCACTGAAGACGTAAGTACCATCTCATATGCGCGTTCCCTAAAAGGTTGGGGTAGCGAGCCACCAATCCTAATAGAGCAGACCTTGGTCTACCAGGGCCAAGACCTTGGAATTGGACACCTGGATTTCTTTAACGACGCCCTTGGACGCCGGGTACTGGCCTTAGAAAATAAAATAGCTTTTCTTTCTTTTCTTTCTTATCTGTAAATGCCTTGGCATTTTCTCGAGCACCTTGCGTGCTAAAATCTCTAAGTCTTGACTTTTGGGGATTTCTTAAGGCCTTGGCCTTTTCTTTTCTTATCTTTATCTTTTCTTTTCTTTTCTCATAGCTTTTCTTGGACCCTAAATTCACATAGGGTATTAATCAACATATATAAGCATATAATGAACTAAGATCACATGCAAAAACTCAAACAAAAAGGAAATATCTCTTCTAAAAACTTTTAAGGGAAATTCTTGCGGAAAAACCGCCTCTTACTGCAGGTGAGCAGTACTTACTATGATATCTTGGACTTACAACCAAGATTAACGTATAGGGCTCGGAAGAAACTTGAGATCTCGGAGAATTCTTCACGTCTACGCGTTCCTCTTGCCGCGGGGATCCCGAATATAGAATTATCTCTTGGAGAAGAGTCTTGGCCGGCCCTCTTGGCCTTGATGTTGGTCGGCGTCGCCCAAGAGAGGAGAGGGAGAGGGGTCGGCGGATGGTGAGGGTTTGGAGAGGAGAGAAATAAAACTTCTCTCTTTAATTATCTATTTATACTTATGGGGCGGATCGACCTAACTACCCCTTAAATATAAGTCTCTCCACCCTTTGCTGTGCTTGATACCCCTAGCCCAGCCGGTTGCGCGCTTGTGTGGTCTCGCGGTGGTCGCGGGTTCGATCCACCTGCTGCACTTAATTGGTTTTTTCCATTTTCCCTTTTTTTTTTCTTTTTTTTTTCTTTTTCCAAAAATACCAAACGGACTCGGAAAATTCCATAAAAATACTCTAAAAATTCCTAAAAATATCTAGAACATTTCTAAACCATTTCTAAATAATTCTAAGGACTTTAAGAACTAAAAATGGAAATCTTGGGGCGTTACAACCTCTTCCTCTCATCTCCTAGTATATAGACTACTCAAGGAGGGACCTCTGCCTGCTATCACACTCCGATTCACTAACCCATGAGTGCATGCACGGAGCAGCACAGAGCACACTACCCATACTCCGTCAAGCACTAACCCATGAGTAGTCGTATAGATAGGCCAGTATGACTGTCGACCTGACTCTCCCAAAAGGGGGCCCTGATCGACAGTGATGCATAGTGCATGATGATGCATGATATTGGTCAAACAACATCCACTATCTAGTCCACCTATATCAACATAATATGCAAGGATCGTAGATAATGCATCATAGCCTAAGTCCTAAAGGTATAGGTATCACAGGCCAGGTCTAGCATAAGCAGTATCAGCGAGGCAAGTAGAAGAGATATATCACAATCTATTACTCTATTGCTAAACAAAGCATATCAAGCATATATCTATGACTAATCTAAAAGAAAAGTCAGAGATACCCACCTCCAATGTAGAAATTCGGAAATGAAGAGAACCCCCGTCTGAAATAATATCTGTCGCAAATGGAATCCAAATAACCGAGTCAATAACCTGTATCAAATGATATAGTTAGTTATCATAACAGCTATTGAGTAGCTAAACAAATTCCTAAATCGTATCCGGGTTAACCTTATAACCTTTCTCATCTAATTAGATCTAATTAGATGATAGGCTTAAGTTTTCGCGATCGGTTTCAAACTTAGGTTTAGTTCAACCCTAAACGAGATCCAATCCACCTCAACTAATTAACCCACTTATCAATCTAGACTAACACAACATAGTATCATATGGCACATGTATCACAAATTCCCAATCGAAACATTGAACTGTGAAACCAACCGAAATCTCACAGCCAAAACCCAAGCTCGCGGCAAGATACAAATCCACACTCTGATCACACAGCAAAAAGAAAAGAAATCCCAATCCTCACCTACTCCAAGAACACCTCACGGCAGCAATCCAATACTTGATCCACAGCAAAACCCATTCCAAAACTAGAACACACGACAGAGAACAAGAAGCTCAGACCCAATCCGAATTTATCCAAGAATTTGGTCAGCACAACATCCAAATAAACAATCCCAAATTCAAACAAGAATCGCATCGAATTCATGCAAGAACAGAGATTGAAACCAACACCCGGATCAAATCCATCATGAAACAGAGAAATCAAACTTTTACCTCTCAGCGCACACGCGCGTGGATTATCCCCTGCTCCAATCGACTCAGGACGGAACTCAGCGATTCGATCAACCTATATCCCTGCCATCCACTCAAATCTGATGATGATTCCCTTTGCATCAAATTGTGGAAGATTAGCAATCAAAATGCTAGGGTTCACTTGGAACCATAAATCTCCATTCGGCGCTCGACGTTGAAGATTCCCCGAGAGCCAGGTCAAAGTCCGCTGTCGCTGATCGCGTGAGGAGAATAAGAAACAGCGATGAAGCAGAAGAAGATATGGAAGAAATAGGAGAGGGAAGAAGCGAGAAATCGGCAAAGATGGGGGAAATCGCCTGAGAGGAGTGGTTGCAAGCTAGGTCACGCAGAGAAAGAAGAGGAAGAGGAAGGGGCTCGTGAGATCTGTGCTCATGAACAGCCACAACGGTGACTTTATAAGACTCACCATTTGACACTCAACCCCTCTTATTTTAGTTATTCGCCCAAAAGCCCCTAACTTCGGAAATTTTGCATTTTAACCCCAGAATTTCCTATTTTCTTACATTCTCCCCCACTAACAAAAAATTTGGTCCCCAAATTTATCATTGCTAATAGTAGATACTAGCAATAGTATATATATGAAGTATGCATGCTGATATGAACGAACTACACATACCTCAGTCGAATAAATGGGGATATCGAGCTCGGATAGTGTGCTCGAGCTCCCAAGTCGCCTCTACATCCGAGTGGTGCTGCCATCAGACCCTGACCAGCCGGATCGTCTTGTTTCGTAGCTGACGATCCAGAAATCCCATGATCCATACAGGGACCTCCTCATAAGTAGCGTCAGGCTGGAGTTGAACAGACACCTCGGATAAAATGTGTGTGGCGTCTAGCACATATCCTCTAAGAATAGATACATGGAACATGTTGTGGATGCCAAACCAAGACGGTGGAAGTGCAAGGTGATAAGCTACAGCTCCAATCCTTTCCAGAATCTGGAACGGACCAATATACCGTGGAGCTAGCTTACCTCTGAGGCCAAAATGTTTCACCCCCCTCGTGGGTGAAACTCGAAGGAAAACATAATCCCCAACAACAAACTCTATGGGTTTGCGTCTCCGGTCAGCATAACTCTTTTGGCGATCCTGTGCCACTGATAATCTCTGTCTGATAGTCCGTACTAACTCTGCCTCGTGCTAAACTCTCTGGGGTCCCACCAGTTGAGTCTCTCCGACCTCATCCCAAAGTGTGGGGGTCCTGCATGCCCTACTATACAACGCCTCAAATGTTGCCATCTGTATCGTCGAATGAAAGCCATTGTTGTAGGTGAACTCCACCAAATGCAAATGGTCCTCCCAACTGCCCCCAAAGTCCATCACACACGAGCGCAGTAAATCCTCCATGGTTTGGATAGTATGCTCTAACTGACCGTCGGTCTGGGGATGAAAAGTTGTGCTGAGATGGAGCTCTGTACCCATAGCCCTCTGCAAACTCTGCTAGAATCGAGATGTAAAGCGCGGATCTCTATTAGAAATAATATTCCAATTAGCTCCGTGCAATCTGACTATCTCCCGACAATACAACTCTGCCAATCTATCAAGAGATTCCGTCCTCCGGATAGCTAAGAAGTGAGCAGATTTGGTTAGTCGGTCCACGACTACCCAAATCGCATCATGACCTCACCTAGTCCTCGGCAAACCCACAACGAAATCCATGGTGATATGCTTCCACATCCACACAGGAATGGGGATCCTCTGGAGGAGTCCAGCAGGTCTCTGGTGCTCTACCTTAACCTGCCGACAGACGAGACATCTAGCAACAAAATCCGCGATGTCCCTCTTCATGCCATTCCACTAGTATAAACATCTCAAATCACGATACATACGAGTGCTACCAGGATGAATAGCAAACTGTGATCGGTGTGCCTCCTGCAGCAACTCCTCCAAGACAGGGTGCGCCTCTAATACACACAATCTCCCTTGGAAGTATAGAACACCCTCCTCATCACGTGTGAAATCCGGCTGCTCTCCTGAAATCGCCTGACTGCCCAAAACTAAATATGCTGGTCACTGACCTGAGCCTCTTTGATCCTCGTCTGAATCTCTGACTATGCCATCAAAGTCACTAGCAATCCTCTCTCTGTCTGAGACTGCTCCTCTAACCCCAACTCAGAGAAACTCTGAATCAAATCAGTGACCATCACTCTGTGGCATGCCAAAATAGCTCTGGACTTCCGACTGAGGGAGTCGGCGACTACATTATCTTTCCCAGGATGGTATCTAATGGTGCAGTCGTAATCCTTCAGAAACTCCATCCACCTCCTCTGTCAGACATTCAGCTCTCGCTGAGTGAATAAATACTGAAGGCTCCTGTGGTCTGTGAAGATCTCGAAGGTGATCCCATAAAGACAATGCCTCCAGATCTTCAGCGCAAAAATGATAGCAGCCAACTCTAAATAATGAACGGGGTAGTTCCTCTCATGCCCCTTCAACTGCCGAGAAGCATAAGCAACCACCCGTCCATGCTGCATGAGTATCGCGCTCAGTCCAAGGAGAGATGCATCAGTATACAGAATGAAACCATCCTCTCCGGAAGGCAGTACTAGAACTGGCGTAGATACAAGCCTCCGCTTCAGCTCTTGAAAGATGGTCTCGCAATCCTCAGTCCATACAAACTTCATGCCCTTCCTGGTCAGGCGTGTAAGTGGTGATGCGATGTTGGAGAAACCCTCAACAATGCGTCGATAATAGCCCACCAACCCTAGGAAACAGCGCACGTCATAGACTGACTTGGGCTACTCCCAACTGGTGACAGCCTCGATCTTCTAGGGGTCCACTGAAATGCCTCCACTGGATACGACGTGTCCAAGAAAACCCATAGAAGACAACCAGAATGCACACTTGCTGTACTTCGCATAGAGTTTCTCCTTTCGGAGAACCCCAAAATGATGCGAAGATGGCGAGCGTGCTCCTCCTCGGACCGAGAATATATCAGAATATCATCGATGAATACAATAACAAACTCGTCCAAATACGGGAGGAATACCTTGTTCATGAGATCCATGAACACGGCCGGGGCATTGGTGAGCCCAAACGGCATCACCAAGAACTCATAATGTCCATAGCCGGTGCAGAATGCCGTCTTCTGAATGTTTGAGTCTCTGACTCTCAGCTGATGATAACCAGATCACAAATCTATTTTGGAGCACACAGATGTACCCCTCAGATGATCAAACAGATCATCAATACGCGATAGTGGATACTTGTTCCTGACTGTGACTGAATTAAGCTGTCTATAATCAATGTAGAGTCGCAGAGAACCACCCTTTTTCTTCACAAAAAGGACCGGAGAACCCCACGGGGAAGCACTCGTTCGGATAAATCCACGATCGAGTAACTCCTGGAGTTGGACCTTTAGCTCGTCCAACTCTCGCGGTGCCATCCGATATGGTGACTTTGATACCGGCACAACCCCCAATATCAACTCAATGGCAAACTCGACCTCCCGTCGGGGAGGTAAGCCCGACAACTCGTCTGGAAATACATCCGAAAAATCCCTGACCACTGGAACGTCGGAGATCTGGGGAGTACTACCATCTGAAGTGCTGAGTAATGATACCAGAAATCCCAGACAACCCTGAGTAATAAGTCTATGCGCTTGAAGTATGGAGATAACCGCTATGCCGTCATCCCGGATGCTAAGGAATTCCCACGAGGGTTCGTCTGGAGGTCGGAAATTGACCACCCACGAATGACAATCCACAGTGGCATGCGATGCCGTGAGCCAGTCCATGCCCAGAATGATGTCGAACTCTATCATGTCCAGTACAGATAGGTCCACGGTAAGGGTGTCCCTCCTAAAGTCCAAAGGACACCCTCTGACCTCCTGGGTTACCTCCAGAACATCTCCCGAAGGTAAGGATTCTGATAACCGTTGTGCCCTAAGGGTCGGTAACCTACAGATCTTGCTCAAGAATGCCCGTGATATAAAGGAATACAAACTACCAATATCAATAAGCAAATCTGCAATGAGTGCGTAAAGCAATATTGTACCTCGGAAAATGGATCCATCCGCTCGATGAGCCTCCTCTCGGGTAACAGCATAAACTCGACCCGACTCTGGCGGAGGTGGAGGTGGGGGTAATGCTAGTATAGTAGGCACCGAAGGTAGCTGAGGTACCGATGCTTCAGAAATATGAGACTACTGATAGACAGGTAGTTGATACCCAGTATAGATCTGTTGACGAGCCTCTGAAATCGAAGGCTGAATTGAAGGCTGGGATACCACAGATGACGATGCAGCCTTCTGACCCTGACCAAATTAGCAGTAGAGCTGGATCAGTGGAGGGGCAGTTTGATGCTGTCGTGAAAAAGTCTTGGCCTTTCGGCCTCCCCGCTGGTCCCCCGACTGGCCAGAAGATCCTCCTCCAGCTAAGCCTCCTGTACCCGCCTCCTGTGCCCTTTGAGGGCAGTCGCGTTTTCGATGGCCAGACTATTTGCAACAGAAGCAAACAGCCTGTCCAATGGTACAACTCGACCCGTCGTGCTCCGTGGAACCACACCAAGTGCAATGATAAGACACCTTAGACCTCTGCCAGTCCTGTCGAGAGAACTGGGTAGATCTTGACGCTGAACCTCCCACATTCTGAGGCCGAGAAGCGACCCCAGAAACATCCTGTGCTGACTGCTCCTGTGTATCTCGCTTCCGCGAGGACTAAGTCTGAGAAGTCTGCAATGTCTTCTTCTCCTTCTTCCTCTTTGATGATAGCCTCTGCTGCATCGCCTCCACATGTAAGGTGCGGTCCAGCGCCTGCCCGTAGGAGGTCAGATCCCAGGGAGACATCCGAGACTGGATGTAGGGAGCCAAACCTCTATGAAAATGGGTCGTCCTCTCGAGATCTCCAGGAAACATCTGAGGACAACCCTCGGACAATCGGTGGAACTCTGCATCATACTCTGCCACTGACTGCTCTCCCTGATGAATCTCCAGAAACTCCTGCCATCGAGTCAACTTCTGTGTGGCTGGGAAATACTGTGTGGTGAATGCCTATCGGAATCTCTCCCAGGTGATCGGCTGAGTGCCCATAACCGATCGCTGAGTGATCCACCATGTCTCGGCTCGGTCGCGCAGATGATACGCTGCGAGCTCAACCCACTCCAGATCTGTACACTCTAGGTATGGAAACGTCCTCTCCACCGTCTCCAGCCAAGCGTGAGCCATGTTCGTATCTGTGGCTCCATAGAACAAAGTAAGACAGCCCTTAGTCGCCTGTGCTAATGCTGGAATCCAGGCCACAGATCGGCTCGGAACAGTTGTAGCAATAGGTGTTGCCGGGTGTGCTGTCGAATCTCTGGATGGTACCGTCGGTCCCGACGGCTGTATATCTGTCGGCTGCGCAGTCTGAGGCTCTACCTGAACAGTGACATATGCTGGTGGAGCTGATGATAGAGCAACCTGAGTCTGAAACATATGTAACATCTATTGCATCATCTGCTACTGCTGCACCATCTGTTGCATCATCTTCTGCATCATCTATGACATAGTATCCTGAGGTTCCGTAGAAGGCGCCACTGGGACTGATGCTGTCGTGGGACCTGAGGTACCACCGGTACTTGTTGGCTCCCCGGTAAGTTTTGATGTGATCAACCAGGTTAAGTTAGGTCCTGGTATGTTTAATCCCTCTACTAAGTGTGCAGGAGCTTAGGTACGGTGGAAGTCGACCGTAAGATGTAGCGGACGAGAAGGATTGTGCGGGAATGTGAGCCGACGGGCTCGGTACAATCCGAGGAATGCGGAAGCTGCGGAAGAGTACGTCGGTGGAGCGAGAAGGACTCGCGCAGTGTCCAAGGGACGAGAAGCCGGGAGCAAGGACGCTCGAGGGGCGAAAGGCCGGAGTCGGGTTCGGGAGAGTCTAACTCCAGTTGGCCGGAAATCACCCAGAAGACGAAGAACCAAAAGGCTAGTCGCCCGAAAAAGAAAGATTAAATTGTTGCTAAGAGGAATTAAACCCAAGACCTCGAGAGTAGAGGCGCCCAAGGTTACCAGTTGGGATAAAGGTCGGAGACAGTTTGTTCTTGCCGATATTATTACATGGAGATTACAATAGCAATCTCGAGCCGAAGATAAAAATTCCTTTATCTCATAAAGGATAAAGCCTTATCCTTTAATCAGATCCAATAGATGCAGGTTAATCCCATCCAAGATCAACCATCCAGATTACATCCATGGATCAACGACCAAGAGAAAATTCCTCAACAATCAACAATCCAGATTTATTCTCTTAGGCTATAAATAGGCTTAGAGTTTCTACCATTTCAATGATTCAATTAATTCATTCTTGTAAAGTCTCTAAAAGTCTAGCATGTTATTTTTGAAAGGCTTCTCCACGACAAGGAGATTTTTATTGAGCGTCCACTGCCTTAGAAGCAACGCTCTCAGTTGCGACCAAGTTTTTTTTAAAGACGAGTGCCTCCACTTTCTTATTTTTTTACCGTCTATTCACCCCCCTCTAGCCAGTCCAACTCGATCCAACAAGTGGTATCAGAGCCTAGTTCACCGCAGAAGGACTAACTGCCAACTGCAGCACTATCAACCAAAATGGTCGGACCCATCATCTACCCGCCGAAATTCGTGGGGGAGTTCGCCGAATGGAAGCGCAAGATGGAGGTATTCTTCACTACAGAATTCAAATTGTTTATAATAATGCAATCTGGTTTTGCAGCTCCCAGAGAAAAGGATTTAACCAAATGGAGCAAGACAGAACAAGCTAATTTTGTGGCGAATGGAAAAGCAGTTTACCACCTGCTTTCTGTACTCCCAACACAAGAAGTCAACCGAATCGGCACATACGCTTCCGCGAAAGAACTCTGGGAAAAATTCCTAGAGTTACACGAAGGGACTTCCGAAGCCAAGTTCGCCAAAAGGGGCATTCTCCGGAACCAGCTGACCAACCTCCGCATGGAAGAAGGTCAAACAGTAGCGCATTTGCACTCAAAAATAAAAGGTTTGTTAACAAAATTGATGAATCTCGGGGAAGAGGTAAGTAACCGAGATTCACTGAGGTACGCGCTTACTTCGTTTCCGAGAAATTCCGATTGGACTTCTTTTGTTGATTCTTTTTTTATTGCTAAAGATCTCAAGACAACTTCGCTAGAGAATTTATTTTCAACATTTGAACTTCACGAATCGAGAATTGCAGGAAATCGAAAGACGAATGGTGTAGCCCTGAACGCGAAAACAACAGTACCAGGATCGGTATCCTCGGATGATGAAGAAGAAGAAGAAAAAGGATACTTGGTAAGGAAATTTAAAAAGTTTGTTAAATCTAATCAATTTTCAATGTTTCAGGGAAAGAAGAAATCTCCAAAGAGACGAACGGTAATGTGCTACAATTGTGACGAAGTGGGTCACATTAAAGACAACTGTCCCAAATCAAAGAACAAGAAGAAGGAAAATCAGCTGAAGAAAAAGAAAGCACTAAAAGTGACATGGGATGACACATCTTCTGATGAGTCAGAAATCAAGGAGTATGCTGGACTTGCCCTGATGGCGAGCCATCAAGAGGAGGACGATGAAGAGAGCTCATCGAAGATGAGTATCAATGAAGGGGGAGAGTCGTCTGACGAAAGCAGCAGCGACGAGGAACCACTAAGCAGCAAATACGACGACATGGTAAGTGAGGTATGTAAATTACCTACCGACAAACTTTTTTCTGTTTTAAAATCTGTTTTGAATAGTTTATGCAAAAAGAGGAGAAAGATATTGAGGTTGAAAAAGGAGTTATTTACATCATGTCCATTAAGTATGTTCGACAACTTAAAACATAAAAATGAAAATCTAGAAAATTTAGTTAAGAAATTGGAATTTGATATTACATGCCTGCGACAGAAAAAGAATCATTATCTTGAGGAGGTGAACTGGTACCTTAAGAACCACAAGGGTCAACTTAGGAAAATACCAAGAAATTATGTGCCCCCTAAATTTTTAACTAACCCAGTTGATAGTAACCTATTTTGGATTCCTAAATCTGTCTTAAATTAATTTTTGTTGCAATCGCCTTATGATTGCAATCGTCTTAGTGATATGAGAAAAGCGTCCTAAGGCAATCGCCTTATGATTGTAATCATTTATTTTAATAAATGAATATTCACTATTTGAGTATACATGTTTATGTATTTGATTGAGATCTTAAACTCATTTACTGAATGTCCGCAATATAATTCACAGCATGAGAGAACTTGTGATGAATTCACAACTAGTGATTATCTCTACATGTGCAATTGTGAAGTATTGAAATTGTCCCTAGTCGATGAATTGATAAATACGGACACTATCAATTCTGTTGAGACTAGCATGGGTTATTCTCTAATCAGCTGATTCTCACTGGCTGGTGACATTGGGATGTCCGGAGATAAACATGAATGCTAGTTAAGGGAACTAGTTCATTGGAGTGACTGGCTGTAAAACTTCATATGGTAGTCTACATATAGAAATGTCAATGAAGTTCTTACTGCAGCTTAAGTGCGATGTTCCTTTGACTTGCGGTGTTCAAGTCATCTTGGTCATGGAGACTTATACTTTGACATCTTAAGCAAGCATCTCCAAGGAGGTGTGGACCCAGGATGATTGGGTATAAGCCGAAGTGCCCGAAGATGTTTGAACAACCTACAAAGGATTCACCACTCCTTGCAAGGAGATGTATACCCAAGGCCTGTCGTCGGATTGTTACTCGAAGCCTCTGGCTAGAGCATGACATGTTCAGAGTATGAATCTCATAAATACATGAGAGTAATTAGAATCCATAGGACGAGAAAATGTTACTTGGGCTAGGTGTGACGTAGTCAGCCTAGTGGGGACTGACACACATAGACCATGTCCTGAACCAAGTGGGTATAAGATGGTGAAGGGAATGGGGCATGATTCATTATAGCTGCTGAAGGGTTTCAGAATTGTTTCTGAGGTCAACCGTTGATCTTTCGATTAATTGGGGATCATGATGTACTACTAGGTGCCACTCATGATCGTTCTATAATTGGTTAATTATAGACGACCAACATAATCGAAAGCCTATTTAGTCACACGCACTATGAGTAATCCGAGGGATTTAAAACGAGTTGAAAATTGGATTTTTCAATCAAGAGAGATTAGGTTTGGTTGAGCCAAACGATAAGTCGAATCTGAATTTTTCAGAGACGCATCGGAAGCGTAAAATGGCTAAGTCTTTTGAAGACTTAATAGATGAATTAAATGAGTTTAATTCATTGGGGCGTAGCTTGGATAGGCCGGCCAAAGAGGGTCCCCACACTCTTTGCTTGGCCGGCCACAACAAAGGGAGGGAACCAAATTGTTTGGTTCAATTTATATAATAAATCAAGTATGGTTTGTTTTATAAAATTATGTATGATTTAAATTTTTATATAAACCAAGGTTTGATTTATTTTTTCATGGAAATTAAAATGAACCATGGATTGGTTTATTTTATTTTATAAAATCAATCATGGATTGATTTACCATGATAAAGAAATTTATATAAAGAAATTTATATAAAATTTATTTTTCATGGAAATTAAAATGAACCATGGATTGATTTATTTTATTTTATAAAATCAATCATGGATTGATTTACCGTGATAAAGAAATTTATATAAAGAAATTTATATGATAAATTTCTTTTGAAAATTTATTCCATAAGAAAAAAGAAACTTGGCGGTTGAGAGGCTACTATATAAAGGGCCCAAGGCAAGGCTTGGAATTCATTCGAAATAATCGAAGTATTTTTGCCTGGGCTCTCTCCCTCTCCTCCCTTCTTCCTCTTGGCCAGCCACAAGGTTTTTCTCCCTTCTTCTTTCCGTGAGCACAAGGAGAAGCACCGAGGCGACGAAGTTCTTCCGTTAGGACGATCTTCCTCTCCGGCCATCATCACCTTGGGATTGGGCGCAAGTCATCTTCCTCCTTCTCGCCGGAATTGTGATTCCGGCCAACCTTGGTGGTGAGTTTTTCCGATATGATTACTTCTCTCTTGGTTTCTTGTCGCGTTCTCGGAGAATCTAGTAGTTCTCGAGAACACGAGACTCGTGGCTTTGCGAAGTCATCCCGAAGAAAACTCGGCGTGGACGCGAATAGAGGCGGAGCTTCCAAGGGACGCTTACGGTTGGATCTCATCCTTTCTTCGAGTTACGCGAGGTAACAAGTAAATTAGTTTACGTTTCTGTAAAATTTTAAATATATGATCATGTCTACACAACATAAGGTTGCATGCTTAGATGTGTGGTTAAATAATTTGAGAAATTATTTATGCTAAACCTTCCGCTGCTCGTAATTAATTTTAAAATTACGAACCCGCATCCATGTCAACATGCACTCGGTCCCAACAGTGGTATCAGAGCCGGTTAGTGTTCGACATAATCATATAATTTTTTTGCGGAAAACTTTGTCATGATCTCAATTTTGGAAAATTTTCCAATTAAGGAAACTTTCCAATTATGGTAAATTTTAGATTTAGAAATTTCAAAATTTGGAAATCCTCATGAAATTTCGTAAACTTTTGAAATATCCCTGTTTCTGAAATTTTATGATAATTGTGAAAACTTTCCAATTTTGGAAATTTTCTATTTTGTAAATTTTCCAATTTTGGAAATACGTAAGTTTTCTTTGTACCAGAAACTTACAATTATTCTAAATTTTTTTTTGGAAACTTTCCATTTATGGAAAGCTCGCAATTTTGGGCACTTTCTTTCAAAAAAGTCTAGATAAATTATGGGAATATTAATTGGCATTTAAATTCATAATTAGAAATTAAATTATTTACAAAATTTTTTATTTTGGATTGAGCCTTGGGGAGCCGTCCAATTTAAAGTTAGTTGTTATAATTAAATTTCCTAAATTGAATTTAAATTGTCAAATGTTTAATTTGGATTGAGCCTTGGGGAGCCGTCCAAATTATATTTTCAATAAATTCTTATTTTGGATTGAGCCTCGGGGAGCCGTCCAAATTAAGTTATTTATTGATATTAATTTTCCGTAAATAAAATATGTGATCAAATCTTGGAAATTTTTGAGGTGATTCTCAAATGATAATTTCCTTATTTGATTTATGAGGTGATGCTCTTACATATTATTGTCTCCAAAATTAATTAGGAAGATTGTTTTCCTATAGAGTAGTATATTTCCTGAAATAAGATTTTCATGAAAATAATATGTGGTTGAAATAAGGGAATCTGTCTCTTAATTTAATAAGATTTGATTTAGAGAAATCAAAGTTTTAAACATATTATTTCCGAAATTGATTATGACAATTTAGGAAATTGTTTCCCAAAACAATTCCATGAATAAAGTGTGAAATTAGAATTAGAAAATCATGTTCCTAATTCAATTAATGAGACTTGATAAATTAAGTCACATTCATACTTTATTAAGGAAATCGTTAGAACATGACATAATTATATGTCATGAATGTGCTTAAAAGAAAAAGGATGAGACCCAAAACCCCTTACAAAATATTAAGGCCAACACCTTCCATTAATATGGTTAGAATCGGAGTTTTGTTTCTCGTTTGGGTTGATGGACACATCCATGCCCGACTTGAACCTCAACAAGTTCAGACCATGGAATTAGTTTATGATTAATATAGTTGGAGTCAGAGGTCAATCCTTAGTTTTGGTTGTTGGACACATCCAAGCCTGACTAAACGGTTGAATGAGCTCCAACCATATTAGAACTATTTCTTGATTAATGGGTCAACCTTAAGCTTGGAGCATCGATTTATTGTGCCACAACCAAGGTCGATGTAAAGAGAGGTGCAGTTGGGTGCTATGTGTTGGATCGAGAAAACCGATAGAGGGGGGGTGAATATCGGAAAACTTTCGGATTTGAGTAAGAGTAGGTACGCAGCGGAAATTAAAAAACAAGACACAGAGACACAGTCGATTTACTTGGTTCAGAGCCTGTGTCGACTCCTACTCCAAGGCCCACGGTCGTTTACCGTTTACTTTAGGCAATTCTATATAGGCGCAAAAAGGTTTACAGAATTTAATTACAAAGATAAGTGCAGTAAATATTAAGAACACTCTTCTTTATCGACGTCTGGAGTAGATCAGCTTTTTCGGAGCAGTGGGACGTCGTCGGCTCGAGTTGGAGAGTGTCCGGAGCAAGGCACGAGCGTAGAAGAGCTTTGAGGCGTTGAGTGAACAGTTGTATGATGCCTGGGGTCGAGGGCCCTTTATATAGGGCCTGGGGGTGCCCGGGACGTCGGGGGCGCCCCCCACGTGGTCTCTGATCCGCAGAGCTCTCGGTCGCGTCTGATCCTCTCGATCCGCTTTGACCGGGGCGCCCTGAGCGCTCGGGGCGCCCGCATTGACCGGTCAAAGTTTATCTTCACGGCTTTGCAAGGGCGCGCTTCGACAGCTGGCAGTGGGGGCGCCCGCGACACGCGGGGCGCCCGCGACAGGCGGGGCGCCCGCGACAGGCGGGCGCCCGCGACAGGCGGGGCGCCCGCGACAGGCGGGGCGCCCGGAACAGGCGGGGCGCCCCGAATCTAGATGTCGAGGCGCTTTGAGGTGTGTTTTCACTTCTTGCAGACTTGGGTTGACCTTGGGGGCGCCCGGATCATCCGGGGCGCCCTGCTCAGCTTCTGCCTCACTCCTTTGAGGCTCTCTGAGATGCAGATACTAAGTCCTTCGATCCTGCATCCAGGGTTAGTCCAAATAGCAATTATATTATTATTTTATACAACCTTAGCTGTCTTGGTTCTGACTTTGGTCTCCAAAATGGAGCCCTAGGTCGAACCGACGCCTACTGTTCCCTCGACGGGGAACGCGTCCTCACCTACTCCTCTCGGGAGAATTTACCTGATGCCAACCGCTCCTTTGGTTGGACTTTTGCCTGACGGTCCTTCGTCAGGTCTTGGATACTGGCAGTCCTTCGCCAGTTGCCTAGCAGTCCTTCGCTAGGGCTTTGATACTGGCAGTCCTTCGCCAGTTGCCTAGCAGTCCTTCGCTAGGGCTTTGCTACTGGCAGTCCTTCGCCAGTTGCCTAGCTTTCCTTCGCTAGGACTTTATCTCTGCACACTAGAGTAACATGTTAGAAACACAAGTAAGACTTAACTTTTGACCTCTGTTGCCATTATCAAAACATAGGTTTGACTTTGGTGCATTCTGCACCAACAATCTCCCCCTTTTTGATTTATGGCAACCCTAGTTCAAAAAGTTAAGTTTATGCAAAACATGAAAAAGTTTTAACTTTTGTTCCCTCCCCCTGGAAGGAATCTCCCCCTAGATTTTTCAAAAATTCGTGGGGTTTTAAAAGAACTTTATTTGTACTTGAAAACTTAAGTTCTAGGTACTTAGGAATCTTAAAAAGTATATAGGAAGATTTTTTAAAACACGATTTTTGAGTACTTAACAAGTTTGAGGCTTTAAATTTCAAGGTACTCAAAGGTTTTGAAAGTGTTAGCTTAAGTACTTTAGTAGGATGAGAAAAAAACTTAAGTACTTAATAATTTTGAAAACTTAATACAGTACTTTTGGAAAACTTAAGTACTTAATAACATTGTACTTAACCAGTTTTGAGAAACTTAAGCTTAAGGTACTTTATAAAGGTTTAAAACTTTTGACAAGCTTAAGTTATAAAATTTGGCTTGAGTACTTAGCAAAATTTTGAAAGGCTTAAGTAAGAATTTTGAAAAACTTGAATACTTAGCAACATTTTGAAAGCTTAAGTATTTTTCAAAAAAGTTTTGAATAAAGAAAAACTTTTGAATACTTTTTGAATAAAGGATAGAGTTAAGAAAATTAAATTTTGAAATTGTTTTTTAAAGAAAATTAATTTTACTCTCTCCTTTCCTATCTCTCCCCCTTTGCCATATATCAAAACAAATGAATATAGCAGAAATAATGGAAATAAGTAAGATTTTACTGTACTGAACCAAATCATAATTAGACTTAACTAAATCAATCAATTTTCTTTGTAGGAACCTGTCTAACCCAATTAGCTACTTACTAACTGTTATAAACAGTAGTTTTTTCTAGGGTTAGTCAAGTTAAGTGTTTCTGTTCAAGTTAGATTTTCTAAACTTGACACTTAACTTGATTGCTGTATAAGTTGTATTTAGTGCCCCAATTACTGCAGATTCACTGACTTAAAGCATCTTGAATTAAGGCAAAGACCTAAGCATCTCAACCCTTTCTAGGTTATCAATCAAAAGTACCCTAAGGTGCTTGTGAGATGCTGGCTTCTAAGTCTATAGGTGCATGCAGTTCTAGGGTTCGAGCCTAGGCTAAATCCATTTTCGAAAAATACTAGTTTTTGAAGGGAGTAGTTTTAAAAAATAAAACTAATTCGAAAATGAAAACTGATTTTCAAATTAAGTAAAACAGTTTTTCAAATTCTATTTTTTTTTAAAAAAATTTTTAAATCAGAAAAAAAAATCTATTCTACAGAGCACAATCCTAACTGCCTTCTTAGTGAGCTAAACTCATATTCAAGTAAGGGTTTTGTGAATATATCAGCTAGGTTGGATTTAGAGTCAATATACTTAAGTACTATTTCACCCCTGGCTACATGATCTCTTACAAAATGATGTTTGACTTCTATGTGTTTGGTTCTGGAGTGTTGGATTGGGTTCTTAGTTAAATTAATTGAACTTATATTGTCAATAAATACTTGAGTTTGGGTGTAGTTCAGTTGAAAGTCTTTAAGTGTGTGCATCATCCATAGAAGTTGAGCAACACACTCTCCTAAAGCCACATACTCAACTTCAGTTATGGATAGAGCTACACAGTGTTGTTTTCTGCTGCACCAACTAACTAGACTCTGACCTAACAGTTGGCAGCTTCCACTTGTGCTCTTTCTATCTAATTTACAGCCAGCATAGTCAGAATCTGAGTATCCGGTTAAATCAAAAGTCGAGGTTCTAGGATACCAAATCCCTACATTTAGGGTGCCCTTTACATATCTCAGTATTCTTTTTAGGGCTGCTAAGTGTGTTTCCTTAGCACAGGTTTGGTATCTAGCACACATTCCTACAGCAAAGAGAATATCAGGTCTACTGGCTGTAAGGTACAGTAGGCTACCTATCATACTCCTATATAGTTTAAGGTCCACTGGTTTACCATCACGGTCACTATCTATTTTTATATTAGTGGCCATGGGGGTACTTATGCTTTTAGAGTTATCCATTTTGAATTTCTTTATTAACTCTTTAGCATATTTGAATTGATGACATAATTGCATCCCTAGTTTGTTTGATTTGTAGTCTAAGAGAAGGTGAGCTCACCAACTAAGCTCATTTCAAATTCATCTTCCATTATCTTGACAAATTCTTTTAGGAAG
>JAGFNQ010007589.1:0-63961 GCA_024364735.1 Boesenbergia rotunda | reverse complement strand
GGTGGAAGAGGAAGGTGTCGCCGTTGGAGAAGAAGAAGGAAGAAGGAAGAAGCGATCGGGAAGATGCGGCTCATGAGTCGCGACGGGAAGAAAGAGTTGGCATTTAAGTGCCCTAGGGCCTTTTGCACTTAAGCCTCTCATCTTCCAATATTTCCAATTAAGCCCTTAACTTAGGTAAATTCGCATTTAACCCTCCAAAATTTTGATATTTAACATTCTCCCCCACTAATAAAAATTTGGTCCCCAAATTTCGATACTACTAATAGCAGGTACCAACAGCAATATATATACGAAATATAAATGCTGAACTGAACTGTACTAGTACATACCTCAGTCGAACAAATGGGGATATCGAGCTCGGATAGTGTCCTCGAGCTCCCAGGTAGCCTCGGCATCCGAATGATGCTGCCATCCGACTCTAACTAGCCGGATCGTCTTGTTCCGTAGCTGACGCTCCCGGAAACCCAGAATCCGTACAGGTATCTCCTCATAAGTAGGCGTCAGGCTGGAGCGGAACAGGCACCTCAGATAATATGTGAGTGGGGTCTGGTACGTACCGTCTCAGCATGGAAACATGGAACACGTCGTGAACGCCGGCCAAAGATGGTGGAAGTGCTAGGCGGTAAGCTACAGCTCCAATCCTCTCCAGAATCTGGAACGGACCGATATACCGTGGAGCTAGCTTACCTCTGAGACCAAATCGTTTCACCCCTTTCGTGGGTGAAACTCGAAGAATACATGATCGCCGACAGAGAACCTAAGGGTCTGCGCCTCCGATCAGCATAGCTCTTCTGACGATCCTGTGCCTCGGATAATCTCCGTCTGATAGTCCGTACTAACTCTGCCTCATGCTGACTCTCTGGGGTCCCAGTAGCTGAGTCTCTCCAACCTCATCCCAAAGAATGGGTGTCCTGCATGCCCTACCGTACAACGCCTCAAACCGGTGCCATCTGTATCGCCGAATGAAAGCTGTTGTTGTAGGCAAACTCCACCAAATGTAGGTGATCCTCCCAACTGCCCCCAAAGTCCATCACACACGAGCGCAATAAGTCCTCCAAAGTCTGGATAGTACGCTCAGGACTGACCATCTGTCTGGGGGATGAAAAGCTGTGCTGAGACGGAGCTCTGTGCCCATGGCCCTCTGCAAACTCTGCCAGAACCGAGATGTGAAACGCGGATCCCTATCTGAGATGATACTCAACGGAACTCCGTGCAACCTGACAATCTCTCGGCAATACAACTCGGCCAGTCGATCAAGGGAGTCTGTCCTCCGGATAGCTAAGAAATGTGCAGATTTGGTTAGTCGGTCCACGACTACCCAAATCGCATCATGGCCCCTCCTAGTCCTCGGCAAGCCCACGACAAAATCCATAGTGATGTGCTCCCACTTCCACTCGGGAATGGGAATACTCTGAAGGAGTCCAGCAGGTCTCTGGTGCTCTGCCTTCACCTGCTGGCAGACGAGACATCTAGCTACAAAATCCGCGATGTCCCTCTTCATGCCGTTCCACCAGTAGGAACGTCTCAGATCACGATACATGCGAGTGCCACCCGGATGGATAGCAAAACGTGATCGGTGGGCCTCCCGTAGCAGCTCCTCCATGACAGGATGCGCCTCTGGCACGCATAGCCTCCCTCGGAAGTACAGAGTACCCTCCTCATCACGTGAAAAATCTGACTGCTCGCCTGAAATCGCCTGACTGCCCAGAGACTGAAGGTGCTGATCACTGACCTGAGCCTCCCTGATCCTCATCCTGATCTCTGACTGGGCCATCAAAGTCACTAGCAACCCTCTCTCTGTCCGAGACTGCTCCTCTAACCCCAGCTCAGAGAAACTCTGAATCAGATCTGTGACCATCACTCTGTGGCAGGCCAAGGTAGCTCTGGACTTCCGACTGAGTGCGTCGGCAACCACATTAGCTTTACCAGGATGGTAGCTAATGGTACAGTCATAATCCTTCAGAAACTCTATCCACCTCCTCTGTCGAAGGTTCAGCTCTCGCTGAGTGAATAGGTACTGAAGGCTCCGGTGGTCGGTGAAGATCTCGAAGGTAATCCCGTAGAGATGGTGCCTCCAGATCTTCAGTGCAAATATGATGGCTGCTAACTCTAAGTCGTGGACGGGGTAGTTCCTCTCATTCTCCTTCAGCTGCCGAGAGGCATAAGCAACCACCCGTCCGTGCTGCATAAGTACTGCGTCCAGTCCCAGAAGAGAGGCATCTGTGTACAACGTGAAACCATCCTCCCCAGAAGGTAGTACTAGCACTGGCGCAGATACAAGTCGGTGCTTCAGATCCTGGAAACTGGTCTCGCAAGCCTCTGTCCAAACAAACTTCACACCCTTCCTCGTCAGACGAGTAAGGGGTGATGCTATACTGGAGAAACCCTCGACGAAGCGTCGGTAATAGCCAGCCAATCCCAGGAAACTGCGGACCTCATGGACTGACTTAGGCTGTTCCCAACTGGTGACAGCCTCAATCTTCTGGGGGTCCACTGAAATACCTCCACTGGATACAATGTGCCCAAGGAAGCCCACAGAAGATAGCCAGAACGCACACTTGCTATACTTCGCGTAGAGTTTCTCCTGTCGGAGAACTCCCATAACGATGCGAAGGTGGCGAGTGTGCTCCTCCTCGGACCGAGAATAGATCAGGATGTCGTCGATAAATACTATGACGAACTGGTCCAAATATGGGAGGAATACCCTGTTCATGAGATCCATGAACACGGCCGGGGCATTGGTGAGCCCAAATGGCATCACCAAAAACTCGTAGTGTCCATAGCGGGTGCGGAACGCCGTCTTCTGACATCCGAATCTCGGACTCTCAGCTGATGATAACCGGAGCGCAAATCAATCTTGGAGTACACAGATGTACCCCTCAGCTGATCAAACAGATCGTCGATACGCGGCAGTGGATACTTATTTCTGACCGTGACTGAGTTCAGCTG
Source organism: Boesenbergia rotunda (assembly GCA_024364735.1). Taxonomy (NCBI): domain Eukaryota; kingdom Viridiplantae; phylum Streptophyta; class Magnoliopsida; order Zingiberales; family Zingiberaceae; genus Boesenbergia; species Boesenbergia rotunda. Next base: position 61,012 of record JAGFNQ010007589.1, on the reverse strand, counting down.
TCGGTAGTCAATACAGAGTCGCATAGAACCGTCCTTTTTCTTCACAAAAAGGACCGGAGAACCCCACGGAGAAACACTCGGCCGGATAAATCCTCGATCAAGTAACTCCTGGAGTTGGACCTTCAGCTCGTCCAACTCTCGTGGTGCCATCCTATACGGTGCCTTCGATGCCGGCGCAGTCCCCCGGTATCAACTCTATAGCGAACTCGACCTCCCTCCGGGGAGGTAAGCCTGGTAACTCATCTGGAAACACATCCGGGAAATCCCTGACCACCGGTACGTCGGAGATCTGCGGAGCACTGCCATCTGACGTACTGATAAGTGATACCAGAAATCCCTGACAACCATGCTGAATCAATCTCTGCGCCTGAAGTGCGGAGATAATCGCGATGCCGTCATCGCGGATGCCAAGGAACTCCCACGAGGGTTGGTCTGGAGGTCGGAAGGTGACCACCCTCGAATGGCAATCCACAGTAGCATGAGAGGCTGTGAGCCATTCCATGCCTAAGATAACGTCAAACTCCACCATGTCCAATACTGCTAGGTCCACAGTCAGAGTGACCCTCCCAAAGTCCAAGGGACACTCTCTAGCCTCCTGAGTCACCTCCAGAATATCTCCTGAGGGTAAGGACACGGATAACTGCGGTGTCCTCAGGGTCGGTAACCTGCAGATCTTGCTCAAGAAACCCCGTGATATAAAAGAATAGGAACTACCCGTATCTATGAGCAAATCTGCAGTACATGCATAAATCAATACGGTACCTCGGAAAACAGATCCGTCAGCTCGATGAGCCTCCTCCCGGGTAACTGCAAATACTCGGCCAGTCTCCGGCTGTGGCGGGGGAGGAGGTAATGCCTGTACAGTAGGCATCTGAGGTAGCGGAGGTGCTGAAACTCCGGAACTCTGCGACGGCTGGTACACCGGCATCTGATACCCGGTATAGAACTGCTGGCGAGGCTCGGCAACTAATGGCTGCGGTACTACTGCAGACGGTGCTGACTCCTGACCCTGGCCAAACAGACAGTACATCTGAATCGGTGGAGGGGCAGTCTGCTGCTGTCGGGAAGAATGCTGTGCCCTCCGACCGCCTCGCTGGGAACTCGACTGACCAGAGAGTCCTCCCCCAGATAAGCTCCCAGTAGTCGGCTGCTGCGTCTTCTGAGGACAATCGCCTCTCTGATGGCCAGGTTGTTTGCACTGAAAGCAAACGGCCTGACCTATAGGGCAGCTCGACCTAACGTGATCTCTAGAGCCACACCAGAAACAGCGGTAAGTAGTAGTGGACCTCTGTCGGTCCTGCCCAGATGCCTGAGTAGATCCTGATGTGGAACCTCCCGTCTTCTGGGACCGAGAAGCGACCCCAGAGCTATCCTGCGCTGGCTGATCCGGTCTACCTCGCTTCCGCGAGGGCTGGGGCTGAGAAGTCTGTGATGACTTCTTCTCCTTCTTCCTCTCGGCTGCCAGTCTCTGATTCATCACCTCAACCTGAAGAGCGCGATCCAGAGCCTGTCTGTAAGTGGTGAGATCCCATGGGGACATCTTCGACTGAATATGGGGAGCCAACCCCTTGAGGAAATGAGTCATTCTCTCCGCGTCTCCGGGGAACATATGCGGGACGCGCTCTGATAGCCGATGAAACTCTGCGTCATAATCCGCCACTGTCTGCTCACCCTGTCTAATCTCCAAGAACTCCTGCCAACTGGTCATCTGCTGTGCGGCAGGAAAATACTGAGCGGTAAATACCTGCTGAAATCTGTCCCATGTAATAGGCTGAGTGCCCATAACGGATCGCTGGGAAATCCACCATGTCTCGGCCCGATCTCTCAGATGGTATGCGGCGAGCTCGACCCTCTCCCCGTCAGAACACTCCAAGTACGGAAATGTCCGCTCCAACGTCTCCAGGCACGAGCGGGCTACACTCGCATCCACAGCTCCATGAAACAGGGTGAGACGGCCTTTCGCCGCCTGAGCTAAAGCTGGGATCCGGGCCACAGGTCGGCTCGGTATGGTAACAGCAATGGACGTCGCGGGCGGTACTACCGACCCTCCGGAAGGTATATCGAGTCCCGGTGGCTGTATCACGGTCTGCTGTGCAGTCTGCGGCTCTGACTGAACAGGAGTAGATGCTGGAGGCACAGATGGAGGAGCAGCCTGAGACTGGACCGTCTGTAGTACCAGCTGCATCATCTGCTGCTGCTGCGCCATCTGCTGCATCATCTGCTGCATCAGCAGGGACGTAGCATCGGAGGGTGCCGCTGGCGGCGCCGTCGAGGATGGTACTACGGTGGGACCGACCGGAGGTGCTGCCGGCACTGCGGTCACAAATGGAGACGGTATCCGTGGTGACTGGGGTGACTGATCATCACGGGCCCCGGAAGAAGATCGTCCTCGGCCGCGGGACCCGATCCGTGTCCGTCTCACGGGAGCATCCTCTGCCCCAGTCACAGTAGCTCGCTGGGATACTCGTGTCGTCCGGCGCGAGGGTCGCCCCCGACCACTAGGTCGTCGGGGTGGGGTCAACTCAATACGGCGCGGCATACCTGTAGAGATACGCCACTCGTTATTATTCATTTTTAAGTATAAAATTAATGAATAAATCCTGCAGAAGAATATCTGGTCGTCGCCTGGAGCTGTCCGTCGCCGCCATGTCCCAAACCACGTACACCTCGAGAAACGACTCCGAAAACAACCCACCAAGACCACAAGGTATCTCGCAACCTGAGCTCTGATACCAAATAAATTGTCACGCCCCGAGGAGTCGCTCGACCGATACGGATCGGCCAGTTTTCCCCACGCCCGGCGGACAATTCACAAACTCAAGACCAAAACACCAAACTAGCGTACAAAACCAAGGAAGACGTGCATACCGGTATGACTAACAACAAAGTCAAAAGACACAAGGGCCTCCACGGCACACAAAAGTACAACCAAATCGAATAAGAAACACAGCGGAAGAGAATAAAGCAAATACATAGTACCGACACCCAATACAGGAACTATAGATCAAGAAAACATCTCGACGCAAGGTGATGGGACTGGCAGCTGGACTCTCCGGGCGATCAACCTGAAATAAAAACAAGGAGCTACGGGGTGAGTTCAAAGAACTCAGCTGATAACTCATATATATGCAAGATAGTCTAAGCTAGCAATAGAGATACAACTATCAAAATATCACAGGTACTATCTCTACTAAATACAGCAAATTCGAGAAGTAGAACAAACATACCAGCGATGCAGGGTCATCAAGACCATAAAAAAAAGGTCTCCTGAATGTGCATGTAAATCATGTGCAACAACCACATACAGCAATTGTAAAGAAGTACGTATGCACATGGTGCGATGACATGGTCACCTCTGTCGCCGGTCAGACATCGTCACCTGTATACGGGAGGAAGCTGAGCGGGAAGCCAACCTCCGGCGTAGAGCTGTGACTCCATCCGTACTCGACCCATCCGGGAAGCCATCCCTACCCCGGGTAATAGAGCGATCGAGTAGACGGTATGCTACCGGCGTAACACCCCTACCCCATGACCTACCCGGGTAGCCTTCTCTACCTCCGGTCATCATCCGTAGAACTGGGGGGATATCTCTATCTGAGTGTTACACCTACCCCATGTAATATGGGGGAGAAAAGTCTCTCTCATCTCCTGGTATTAGGGCAACTCAAGGAGGGACCCCTGCCTGCTACCACGCTCCGATCCACTAACCCATGAGTGCTTGAGCGGAGCAGCACAGGGCATCCTGCCCATACTCCGTCAACCACTAACCCATGAGCGGCCGTATGGGAAGGTCAGTATGACTGTCGACCTAGCCTACCCAACAATGGGCCCCTGGTCGATAGTGATGCAAGGTGCACGATGATGCATGACGACAGTCACAACAGCATCTACTATCTAATCCACCTATATCAACATGATATGCAAGGATCACATACAATTATGCACCATATCCTAAATCCTAGAGGGTATCAGTATCACATATCAGGTCTAATATAAATATCATAGTAACGGAAAACAGATACACGCAAATAATACCCTATCGCTAATCCTAGCATATCAAGCATATAAGGCTGTGACTATCTCGGAGATAAGTCAGAGTTACCCGCCTCAATATGATGTCGTCCGGTGCGCAAGAACCCCCGTCCAGAAATAAAATCCGCAACCAAGGAGTCAGCTCAAAGCCCTGCATCCAAAAATATGATCTTAGCTATATACTCAATTTAATAGCTAATCAAATAATTCCCTAAATCAAATTAGAGTTAACCCTAATACACTAGTCATTTAATTAATCCAAATCAAATGACTAACTCTTAATCCTTGGGTCTTGGTTTGACTTAAGTCTAGCCTAAGCCCAACCTAAATCCCATCAACCCCAAACCAAGAATTGACCTAGATCCAAGCTCAAAACACAGGGGAAAACAAACCCAATAAACTCACCAAGACCAATCCAATCAGTACCAAGAAATGATAGAGACCAAGATCACATCTATATATATATTTGTTATTTATGAGAGTATGTGCTGCCATTTCTCATGCTTTTCACTCTGCTTAAATCCACACGAGTGTAACAAAGAAACAATTTGTATTAAAAAATACAAAGGTTGTAGTACACACAAGTAATTTTATGAAAATTTCAACTTTTTTATTTGGAGTCTAATTATAATCTGATAACACACAATAAGTTGATATTAGATTGTGAGTTTTTTCCAGTAAGTTTTCTTTGAATATATAGTTGTGCTGGCTTCCAGATGCTTAACTGTGAGTATTTTTTCTTGTTTCTATGGTTGTTTTTTAAGCTTTAATTCAAAATAAGAAGTCTCAAACTTAATGTTTGATTGTTATTGTTTGGCCAAGCATAGTTTTTGAAGGAGTCATAGGTATCTGTTATTTTTCTAATATGGGAACTCCAAAGATTGTTCTAAGTTGTTGGATTTAGAGGGATTTCTGGAACTTGTTTTTTTTTACTGCTATATGCCCGTTAGGGGTCAATTGAGTTATGGCTAATATAGGAACTTCAATGATTATTGACTCACCAGTGAATCCATGTTTGAATCAGCTAGAAAAAACCCTATCCCAGGTTGCCAACATTGACTTCATTATACCCAATAGACCAAACTGTAAGCTGCACCAAATATGTTTATAATGACTTCACATATGACAATTTATATGGTCTAGAGTAGTTCTCATTATGTGCTCAAATCATATCACTGCAATATTGTGTCAATCGGTTGTTGGGTTCTTTAGTGTGCTTGTATTGGGTGTTGTTGGTTGGAATACACTAGTGTACTTGTATGGTTTTGACTGTTGCAACTTGAAGATTACCAGAGTGTGCCTAAACTTTTTGCTTCATAAAGGAGCCCACGTGAAAGGAACCTAAATGATTGTGGTTCTCAGTTGAGCTTTATATGCTGCCAACTCAAAATGATTTTAGGTTGAATGACTGGATATTGTAAAGGATGTTAAGTATAGATGTCGGGCAAGGTGACATTTCCAATTTTTCCCATATTAAAAATTAGAGAATTTATATATCCTGGTGTATCATTAGGGCTGACCACATAATTCTTATTCCTACATCATGCTTTATGTCAGATGTATCACTATTATTATCAAATTTATTCAAATTATTTTTTATTACATTGACTTTTCTTTTATATTTTTGTTTTCTTCTATACACTAGGAGGTTCAATTCTCTAACTATTGAATCTATACGTCATATTTATTGCTAACAATTCATCACTTGGATCCATAGAGTATATGTGTGGTTATAAGTTGGTGGGAAGTTAGTGGAAAAGGAATCTAAGAGTTATTGTCATAAGAGAGTATTGTCTTTGTCTTGTGGAGGGAGTTTCTCTATATCTGAGTATTCTTGTTGTACATTGTGTTAACCCCATAGTTGTCAAACGCGGATAGCGGCGCGTAGCGGCCGACTCCAAAAACGCTATAGCAGGATAGCGGATAGCGTTCCGACCGCTATTTGATAAAAAACAACAATAGAAATGACAATTGCAATTTAGAATGCCAACATTATAAACCAAAAGACATCCAAGTTAAATTACTCAAAACATAGTATAGGGCAAAAACTTGTGGCCACTCCAGAAATTCAAAACATCAAGTTCTAAACATCAATATTACATAATGGCATAAGCATCAAGTTCTAAGGGCAACACAACCAAAAAAAAACACACCATCAAATAGTAGTAGAATCATTCATCATCATCATCATCATCCTCTTCAACCATTGCCAAATTGTCCTCTCCATCACTTTCTTCACTACTAGATTTATATATCTCTTCTTGTCCCTCCTCTGAGTCTTCTTCATCATCAAATTCTTCTTCCTCTTGAATAGGCTTCTTCCCTTTTCTTGAACTAGAATGCTTTGATATTTTCTTCTTCAATCTTGCAGCAAGTCTAGTGTGTCTTGGAGGCTCCTCAGCCCCAACTGCAACATAAACATCTCCCCAAGTCAATCCATCATCACCAAAAACAAATTCTTCTTCAGCATCTTCTGTGTTAGCACCCATTTCTCCTAGCACCCATTCATTGCTATCATCAATACCGTCTAGGAGAATAGGATCAATCTCATCTTGGCTATCAAAGCGCTCTTTAAGGGTTCGGTTATACTTGACAAATACCAAGTCTTGTAACTTTTGATGCTCAAGTTTGCTCCTTTTCTTAGAATGAATCTATGATATTCATATCATAAATTATTAAATGTTAGTTTTAAAATTATTAAATAAAAAAATAAAAGTATAAAACTATGCAAGGAAAAATTATTTTCATGTGCTTACGTGCTCAAAAGTGCTCAATTACGTTCGCATCCCGTTGAGCTACAAGTTAAGCTCAACACTTTGATTGCAAATTGTTGCAAGTTAGGAGTGCCTGCTCCATACTTCCTCCACCATTCAGCTATGATTCAATAATAAAAAAAATCACCTTTACTAAGAAACATTATGAAATGAAACTATATTTATCAAGAATTAAGTACATATTTCTTAATTCTTACCAGGAGCCACAGTATTCCTTTGTTTGATTGCTATCCTATTTCCAAATATACCTCCAGCCCTCTTAAATATGTCAATCTCATTTGTAATCTTTTCGGCCAAGTCTTCATCTGGAATCAACCTATCAATAGTCTTATAAAGTCCATCCATTACTTCATGATCACTCTCAATCTTTGTTGAATTGGGATAGTAAAACTCAGGATTCAGGAAATAGCCAGCTGCATGCAATGGATAATGAAGTTGTGAATCCCATCTCCTATCAATAATAGCAAAAGCATCCTTGTACTTGGCTTCATTATGCTTGAAGGAATTTTGAATAACTTCCTTAGCTCTATCCATTGTTTCATAAATGTATCCCATTGCAGGCTTTTTCTCATTATCAACAAGCCTAAGGACATGCACAAGAGGCCCCATAAGTTTAATAGAGTACACAACATCATTCCAAAATGTTATGCTGAGCACAATATCACCAGCCTTCTTCCCCTTAGCCTCTTTAGCTGTCTTGGAGCTCAACCACTCATCTGAAGTGAACATCCTTCTAAGGTTATTCTTTTGTTTGTACAACCTTTGCAATGAAAGGAAGGTTGTAGCAAATCTTGTCACTCTATGCCTAACCAACTCCATTTTGTTGGTAAATTTCCTCATTGTATTCAATGCCAAAGTGTGATTGTAGATAAAGCCCACAAGACTAATGCCTCTCTGTATTGCCTTCTTAACTCGAGGAAGTTTTCCAATGTCCTCCAACATTAAATCTAGACAATGTGCAGCATATGGAATCCAAAAGAGATTAGTTCTCTTAGCTTGAAGTAGTTTGCCTAAGAAGAGTCAAATTAAATAAAATTAGATAAGTAGCAAAATATTAAAGGAAGTAATAAGAAATTTAAGCAATTCATAGTTTTTTACCTGCCAAGACATAATTACTTCCATTGTCAGTCACCACTTGAACAACATTTTGTTCTCCAATCTCCTCTACAAAACTATCCAATAGCTCATATACTTTGTCCCCTGTCTTCATATATGCAGAAGCATCAACACTCTTCACAAACATTGTCCCAGCTGGACAATTTACCATGAAATTAATCAATGTCCTATTCTTCCTATCTGTCCAACCATCTGACATTATTGAGCATCCATATCTCACCCTTTCCTCCTCGTGACCCTTCAACATATCCTTTGTTAACTCCAACTCTTTTTTAAGGAGTGGAACTCTCAACTCATGATAACTTGGAGATTTAAGGTGCGGACCATAATTTCCAACAGCTTCAAGCATCAACTTAAAGCTTTTAGATTTAGCAACATTGAAAGCAATCCCATTCATATAAAAGAATCGGGCTATGTATTGAATGGTTCTAGCTCTTGCTTCCTTATCACAAGCATCGTTAATGCTTGTTTGCCGGTGAGACTTCCCCAATTTAATGGTAGCTTCAGGATTTTTCAAGAACGCCAAATCCAAAGGACCTTTTATGTTTTTTGCTTTCTTGGGCTGCTTAAGAATATTTGAAGGAATAGAGTTACTCCCACTTGATATTGATGAAGCTCTTTTCCCTCTTCTCATTTATAGGATTTCTTCCAACTCTTCTTGGTCATCATCATCTTCTCCAACTGCACCAAAATTTGATTCCTTCTCCGCATTTTTCTTCTCAAAAGCTTCCTTGAGAAGTTGTTTAACTTCATGTGGGACTTTTGTACAAGCTTTTGCATCTCCTATCACACCCATTTGATGTCTCTTTGCTCTAGTTATTCTACCATTAGTTGTTTTGCCACAAAAATCACATGTTACACTCTTCCTATTATTGATATCTTTTAAGGTATTCCATTGTTATGTTATATCAATGTTGTCACCAGTGGGCTTCACCAAACCACAAGAAGAGGGAGCAACACTAGAAACTTGAGTGGATGATGTTGCCATTGGTTGAATACTTGAATTGAACTGGAAAATAGAAAAAAAATAGAAAAAAACAGAGGAAAAACAAATGACAATAAGATGGAAAACAAATGGAAAAAAAACAAGACTAATGCCATGGAAGAAGGCTGCTGGAAAAAATTTAAGCTGGAAATTGACGCTGGAAAAAATTGACACAACAAATTGACACTGGAAAAAAAAAATCGAGAGGAAAACTAATGAAAAAAAAATTTCGAGAGATGGATGGAGGAAGGAAAAAAACAATGAGATGGAGGAAGACCGCTGGAAATTGACGCCGCCGGAAACTGACGCCGCTGTTGCCACTGCCGCTGTCGGAAAACGCCGGAAAACTCCAATGTCCTCTCTGTAGCCGCCGGAAAATGCAGCTGCCAAGAGATGCAGGAAGGAAAAAAAGTCATCGAGAGATGGAGGAAGGAAAAAAACAATGAGATGGAGGAAGGAGAGGGACTAACCGCAGTTGACGCCGCTGTTGCCGCCGGAAAACGCTGCTGTCGCCGCTGGACTCGCACGTTGTCGTCGCCCCTCTCGCACGCTGCCGCAGCCGAAGAATCGCAGAAAAGGGTTTGCTCGTAACCCATCCACGCAACAAACAAATAGGGTAGCCAAAATGACTATTTAACCCCTCCATTACAGTTAAAACAATAATAACTAAAGGGTTTTATGGTTTTTTGACAAAATTTAGCAATTGCGGCCGCAACCGCCGCGATAGCGGCCGCGATGCGCCGCGATCGCGGCCACGACACCCGCGACGGCGAACCGCTCCGCTCCCAGGCGTGGCGTGGCGCTTCCGGGCCGCTCCGCCGCGATAGCGCCGCTATCGCCCGCTATTGACAACTATGGTTAACCCTAATAATTATGTGTGTTTCTTTATTCTGGTTTTGGGACTCTAACATGGCTTGACTTATCGGATGTAAGAGGGGTTGTATGCTTAAAGTGATCAATTGGAGGAGTATAGGATATCTGTTAAGAAAGTTGATTTACCAATGTTTGATGGTTGAGAGCCAATGGCATGGATTATTAGGGCTGAAATTTATTTCGAAGTCCAGGATACTTTTTGATGAAGTTAAGGTTTAGTTGGCACATGTAAATATGAAAGACCCCGTCATTCATTGGTTTAATCTTCAATAGGAGTATGCGTGTTTTATTTTGTTGAAACATCTTTGTATAACCAAGACGGTAGTTGAATTGTTTGCTAGAGAAATTATATGACTCGATGGAGTTTCTAAATCCGTCATTAGTGGTGGAGATCCATTATTCGTTAGTCACTTTTGGAAAGAAATCTTTCGGCTGCAGGGTAGTATGCTTAAGATGGGCAGTATGCTTAAGATGGGCTCTTCCTGTCATCTTCAATTAAGTGGGCAACTGAAGTCTTGAATAGATATTTGGATGGATTTTTACGTTGTTTTGCTTTTGTACATCTCAGAAATTGGGCTTGTTGGATACCATGAGCATAATTCTGATATAATACTTCTTTTCATATATCTATTGGTAAAACTCCTTTTGAAGTAGTTTATGGTAAAAAGCCTCTTACTTTAACACGTTTCTTAACAAATGAAACTAATGTTGAGGCAATGGCAAGGCAGTTATTTGACCGGGACGAAACTCTCCTTTAACTTAAATATAATCTTTCCAGAGCATAAGAATATATGAAGAGATATGCTAATAACAAATGAAAGCCATTACAATTTTCAGTAAGAGGATGAGTATTCCTTAAATTAAGGCCCCACTGGCAACAACACTTTTTCTATTAGGATTAAACAAAAATTGGCAGCTAGATATTATGGACCTTTCCAGGTTATTGCAAATATGGGGAGGTTGCATATAAGCTCAAGCTTCCCCCTCATTCTCGGATGAAAGTCTTTCATGCATCATTACTTAAGAAAGCTATTGGAATGTATAATGTATCAGCAGATTTATCTAGTGGACTGGAGGTACCTCCTGAAGATGATGTGGAACCCGAATATATGATTGCTAGTAGGGACATTGTTGATAATGGTGAAGTGATTCCTCAATTGCTAGTTAAATGGAATGGCGAGGACATGTTTGACACAATGTGAGAGGATGATTTCGCTCTTATAACCCGATTTCCTTATTTTAGAGCTGCAGCAGGTGATAATGATAGAACCTAGTTCCAGATGTGAACCTGGGTTATGGGGCAAACATGTTGGATCATAGGGGAACAAGCCCAAAACATGGATTGTATATTCCTGGAGGGTTAAAGGTTAAAATATAAATGGGACAGGCCAACATTAATATATCGTAGACAGTTTATATTGTAGAGTCACAGTTGTGTTTTCATGTTTTAGGGTATATGTAGTTATAAGTTGGTTGGAAATTAGTGGGGAAGGAATCTAAGAATTATTGTTGAAAGAGAGTATTGCCTTTGGCTTCTGGGGAGAGTTTCTCTATTAGATCTAGGTGTTCTTGTTGTATGATACGTATATGGAAGATTTTGGATGAGGAGAGTACAGATGCGAGAATCTGATAAAGCTAAATTGTTTTGCCCTTTTCATAAACTCCAAAATCCATACAATGAATTTGATCCTCCTAAGTGTTCTGATCTTTGTCCGGAAACGGTACCATTTACGTAAGTTGGAATTCAGTTATAGTTTTTTTTAGTGCTAGTTATTGACATACTAACCTGTTTCTTGAGTGCTTAATTTTTGTTCTTGAACTCTAGATGATATTGTCTTCATTGACCACATCTCTACTCTGTTTTTTAATAAATAAATCACCACATTGTGCGTCTAATTTGCTTGGTTTTGTTCGATTATTTAGATAATGGCACTAGTTGGTAATCAACTTGACTTTGGTGACGACGTTTGTGGTGCTGTGTTGAGCATCCGTCTCAACGAGGACATTTTAAGTGTTTGGAACCGGAATGCATCAGACCAAAAGGTTTTGTATCTCGATCAGATTTAACTTGACATATTGATCTGAATTTAGATGACAGTGGTTTTTATGTGCGTAGGCTGTGATGGCTCTGAGGGACTCAATCAAGCGGCACCTAAAACTGCCACACAGCTACTTGATGGAGTACAAACCTCATGATGCTTCACTACGGGACAACTCTTCATATAGGAATACTTGGTTAAGAGGATAGGCATCGTAACCTCGTTGCTTGACTGATTATGGAGCACTCCGAACAATGATTTTCTACAGCTTGAATCTCAAAATGTTGCCACTGTTTGTGACAGATAATTTCCAATAACTGGGACCTTGTTTTCTTCTGGATTAATCGTTGGTTTGCTGGCTAATTTCTTAAATACCCAATTGTCTTATTCTTGGGTGGCGTATAGCTGATATTTTCGCTAGGTGTTCTTAGTCGAGAATTAACTCAACCGTGCTATCAGATTGGGTTGATCTGGGTAAATCGACTGAATTGCATTTTTATGAAGGTTTAACATATTAATTCTTTCATTTATATTTTTATTCTATTTCCAAATTTGAAGCAGAAAAAGAAACAGTGTGCTGGACATGCATCCAGCCTGCTCTATTTATTGCTTCACAGTTGTATCTTCCAAAAACAAATATTGCAACTTTGAAATGGTTAAAATAATATTTAAAAGAAATTAGGGTACACTAAAAGTAGTGCATAATTTAAGATGGCGCCTTAAAATTTTGAAAATATGAAAGGGACTCCAGTGTGTCTCTTCAGATTCCTTTAGGGTTGCCCCGATGGTCGCCGCCATGTCCATGTCCCTGCTCGGTATCCCTCGCACCGCCCTCCATTCCTACTCCTTTCTCCTTCCTCCTCAGCCACCCCAACCTCGCCGCCGATCCTCCCTCTCCTTCAATCTCGAATCCTCCTCATCTCGAACCCTGGAGGGGATTGTAATAAATTATGATCGGATCACGATCCGACTGCAATCGCTAGTCGTCGATCCGTTGGTCCGCAAAAAATACGGACTAGAGGATATGCTCCCAGCGCCAAGAAGGCGACGCCCGCCGAATCCAAACTATAATCTGGGAGACACGATGAACCCTGGAGGGGATTGTAATAAATTATGATCGGATCACGATCCGACTGCAATCGCTAGTCGTCGATCCGTTGGTCCGCAAAAAATACGGACTAGAGATATGCTCCCAGCGCCAAGAAGGCGACGCTGACGAACACGCACGCCACTCACATCAGCTTGTTGATTACCGACATCATCTGCATCTTCGGCTTGCTCTCGATCATGCAGGCGACGGGGACGAGAGGTAAAAGGGCCATTAAATTCGTCATTTGATAATTTCAAAAAATATTTCCGTGATTTGAGTATTCCAAAACGGTGGTTCCGTATTATGAAAGTTAAGCGAAATGAGAAATCTCAAGATCTACGCGTGTAATCCCCTCCAAAGCACAACTGAACTCTGATCTCAGTTAAAACGGAAAATAACAGGGGAAAAAAAAAGTCTTTTGGAACCATAAGAAATTTAATACTTGGATGAAGGGCCAGTCAACTACAATACCTCTATCAGAGTTGTAAAAAAGATGATTTCAATCAAAGAGTAGGACAGGATGACAAGGTTCACAGCACTTGTGTATCTGCATGAATACATCAATCTCTCAATGTACCAAAACAATCGATCAAAGAAAATTTCCAAACGAGGGGGAGCTTATCTTACCAGAAAGGAGAAGAAGTAGGGTTTGCATCACCGAATCTATTGTTAAGAAGCTTCTCCACGTACTTTCCGAGTATATCCACCTCCAAGTTCACCTTATCTGCCACCTTCTTCAGCGGGATCACCACCTTCTGCTGCGTGTAGGCCACCAGCATGAAGTCGAAGCAGGACTCATCCTCGTACACTCCCACCACCGTCAAGCTCACCCCGTCCACCGCGATGAACCCCTTAGGCACCACGTAGCGCAGCAACTCCGGCGCGACGCGCACCTTCACCCACAGCGAGTCGCCCTCGGGCACAAACGACGTAATCTCGCCGGTGCCGTCCACGTGGCCCTGGACGAAGTGGCCGCCCATCCGCGACACCGGCTGCAGGGAGCGCTCCAGATTGACGGGGGATCCAGAGGCGAGATCGGCGAGGGCGGTCCGGCGGAGGGTCTCGGGCGAGAGGCCGACGGTGAAGTGGGAGGAGGCAAGGTCAAAGGAGGAGACGGTGAGGCAGGTGCCGTTGACGGAGATGCTGTCGCCGAGGTTGACGCCGCCGAGGACTGTGCTAGCGGCTATGCGAATCTGGAATCCGCCGTCAGCGTCGCCAGAGGGGCCGATTCGGTCGACGCGCCCCATCTCCTCGACGATGCCGGTGAAAATGGCGGTGATTGGGGGTACTGATCGGGCGGCGCTGGGGTTTGGGCGAAAGGGGCGAAGGAGGAGAGATAGCTTGAGGGAGGCATGAGATGAGGAGGATTCGAGATTGAAGGAGAGGGAGGATCGGCGGCGAGGTTGGGGTGGCTGAGGAGGAAGGAGAAAGGAGTAGGAATGGAGGGCGGTGCGAGGGATACCGAGCAGGGACATGGACATGGCGGCGACCATCGGGACAACCCTAAAGGAATCTGAAGAGACACACTGGAGTCTCTTAAGATTTAAGGCGCCATCTTAAAGATATTTAATATCACAATTCCAATGTATATAATTTTATTAAAGGGTTCAATGTATAAATAAATTTGGACCGGGTTAAGAAGAGTAAGAGTACAATTTTGCATTATATTTATTTGTTGAATGGTTTAATATATTTTTAAGTTTGTAACCCTTCAAATGCTTTTTCTTAGCTCCTTCTCTCGATTTTTTTTAAATTGTCTATATATTTAGATGACTCATTAACCTCATATTATTTTCATAAGTAAAATTATAATTATAGTTGTAAATATTAGAATATTAGATAAGAAGAATGAAATTTCTATAAAATAAAAAATCTAAATTGTTTTGTCAAATTAATTTGACTATTAAAATATAATAGGGTAATCAATTTATTATCACCAATATTATAGATGAACAGAGAAACTAAATAAATGATAATTGTGCAAACTTTTCAATTTTCTCCCTGATCAAATAGTGAGCCACATTATGATTGTTATCATTGAAATTAAGATTAATTCTTAATATATCAACTATTCAGGTGAAGTCAATTAATTGTGAATTGATCATTTAGATCCGAAAGAAAATTTTCATGGTAATCAAAGAAAATTTGAAAGTGTTCACAAAGGAAGATTTATCAATTCAGCGTTTCTATTTAAAAAATTATTAGTTAATTTGTTAAAATTTAGAAATTCTTATATGTCATTAATAAGACGATTTAAATCTAAAAAAAATAAAAATAAAAATAAAAAGAAAGTAATATTATAGTTTGGCGAGCAGGTATAAAATTAGGACGTTTACCTGTAAACAATGTCGTAGCTGAGTGCCTGCGTCAGCGGACAGTGTACTCATGCGCCGGTCTTCTTACCCCTCTTCTTCTTCCTCCTCCTCCCAGTGCTCTCTTCTCCGAGCCGGGAAACAAGTAAACAAATCTCAGATCAAGCAAGCAACGTAGGTTCTCCTCGCTTCGAGAACCAAAGGGCGGCCTTCCAATCTCTTCCCCATCTCGCCGCCTGCTCTAACCTAACTGCATTTGTCCTCCCTGATTGATCGATCGATCGGTGAGGGCGGCGTGAGGTTGGTTCTCCTCGCCTGGTGGATGGAGAGGGCTATTCCTGAGCGCTTGGCGAGTCACCGGGTTGTTCGCGTGCAAACTCCGCTGGTAAGTTCCTTTATCTTTGCTTTTCCTTTCCGACCACCCTTTTCGCTTATGATTTTTAGTTTAGTTTGAGGATTAGATCGCCTGGGAACGTTATTTTTTATTTGAGATTTGAGTCAAATTTGCGGGCGAGGGTTTGGAAACGCTGTCATTTTTGGATGGTTTTGGCTGTATTGAAAGATTTCATTTTTAATCTATTGATCGCGTGTGTTCTGATAAGCTAAATCGATCATGTTATTGTAAAAGTTGAGACAAATTCGTGGGCGAGGATTCGGAGATGCCATCGCTTCTGGTGAGCTAAATCGTTCGTGTTGTTGTTAATCTCCCCCCACACAGAAAGGATGCGTTAATCTTGAGTTTCGACGTTCCTAAGTTTTTTTTTTTCCCGTTCCTGAAATACAATGTTGTGGTTCCTGACTTGTAGGTCTTTTAAGTGCAGATAAAAGAATGTTCTCAATGTTTTCCCGGGCATTCTTTACAAAGAAGTTGACCTGGTGTACCTTAATTCCCAAGCTTGATGTAGTTGATACTTGTACATTCCGAACCTTATTGTCTAGTTCATCAGAAAGGTTTTCATGACCGTAGTACTTATTGCCCCTTCTTTAGGGAAAAGACGGAGATGGATAATAATGCGACCAATTTATATATACATAACATTTATTAGGAGTGATAGAAGCAGAGGAAAGATTAAGAAAGAAAGAACAGATAATAATATTTTTGGATGATCTTATTACTTTAGCCAAAGGTATTATTTATACAAGTTGTCTAAACAATAAATGTAAAGATTAAATATGACATACAATCATAATAATTATAATCGTACAGTGAATTTGTAAATGCTATCTTTTGCTATCGAGTTATGTCGATCTCGATCATGATGCTAGATACGGTAAATCTCGATTGATTGAAATCAATTCTAGATTATCCATTTTTGTTTTCTTTGCTATCATTAAAGAGAACATCAGCACCAAGAAATTATTTCTATCTCCTATCCTTCCCTGCTGAAAAATTCAAATTCTTGGTTGTTGCAGCTATACTAATCATTTGGTTGTTATTCTCAGAAACATTATAGTTGGTTCCTAAGAGAATATTAGTAGTTGTGATAATCTTTTGCTATATAGTGGCAGTATGTATGTAGCTTAGCTTAGAGTGTACGTATATGTTTTGACATAATGTGGTTGAGATGGATAGAGCCTTGCTTCCAATATAGATTAACCAGGAAAATTTGTTTTCTCCCCGTTTAATTTTTAAATGAACTGCCTACTTTTTGTTACACGCTTAAATTAACCTGCAATTTAAATTCATGTCCATCTATATATGCAAACATATAGGCAAGCTATGGCTTGTACAATCTTGATATTGTAGATAGCATGGTTAAAGTAAGAGAAATGTAGATTGACATTGTTATAATGTTGTTTGAACTTAAGAGAGAATTTCTGGGGAGTAAGTGAACAGGACTGAGTTGCATTTGTATTCAGGTGATTTTGAGCAAATAAATCTTACTTTAACCATGGAATGTCATTTGCAGAAAAAGATTTTGTCTGATTGTTTGGATCGATTCTATATGGTCAGATTAGTACTTAGGTTTAGGCTTAATACATCTCAATTTTGTTCCTTTTCATCCTATGTTGTCCCAAAGTTTTCTTCTTTTAGTTAGATTGCTTGTGTTTGTTAAATCAATAAGAGTAACAAGAATTGTATAAACCCCTAGATTTTAAGGTATGCAATTTTTTGTAAAGGATCAGATGCAAGCATGCATCAGATAGAATTGAATAACAAGGAAACATAGTGAACTGATATATTTCCATGGACATTGTCCCTTTCATGTGATATTTATTATTGATCATGCAACAGAAGCAGTGAACTTTGTTATACTGTAGGGATGCTAGAATTTCTTTTGTACATAAATGTTTTTGGTGGGCATATTATGATGAAAGTGAAGCATTTTTGTAAAAAACTTTTCCCATATAAATACCAACAAGTTGAATCAAATTATGGATAACCGCTCTCAATTTATAGTTTATTTTTTATTCATCATACTCTTATACTTAAAATTATTCCCCATATCCACCTTGAATACTGCTTGTTGCTATATTTTTTACTACATCTGATTTGCAACATTATATTTATTTATGTGCCTCTGGTCTTTTTTGTTTATAATTCTTATGCAATTACAAGTTGTTTCAATCACAGTGCAAATCTTAAATGCAATTTGCAGGTTGATTCTGTATCATGCTATTGTAGAGTAGATACTGGTTTGAAAACAGTTGTAGGAGCTAGAAAATTTGTTCCTGGTGCTAAGCTCTGTCTGCAACCTGAAATTGTGCCCAATGGAACAAAATTGAGGTACACACACAGGGAGAGGAATAGAAACCAGGTGCCTCTTTTGCCTGGTCTCCCAGATGATCTCGCTATTGCTTGTTTGATTCGGGTTCCTCGAGTTGAACATCAAAACCTTCGATTAGTTTGCAAAAGATGGAACAAACTTTTGTGTGGAAATTACTTCTACTCTCTTAGAAAAAAGTTAGGGATGGCAGAGGAGTGGGTCTATGTCATCAAGAGAGATCGTGATGGAAAGATATCCTGGCATGCATTTGATCCTACTTATAAAATCTGGAGGTCACTTCCACCTGTTCCTGCAGATTATTCTGAAGCTCTTGGTTTTGGTTGTGCTGTTCTTAGTGGTTACTACCTCTACCTATTTGGAGGTAAAGATCCATCAAAGGGATCAATGAGGCGCGTGGTCTTCTACAATGCACGGACAAACAAATGGCACAGAGCTCCAGACATGCTTCGAAAGCGCCATTTCTTTGGTTCTTGTGTCATCAATAACTGCCTATATGTTGCTGGTGGGGAATGCGAAGGGAACCAAAGAACTCTTCGGTCAGCTGAGGTTTATGATCCTAACAGAAACCGATGGGCATCTATCACTGAAATGAACACTGGAATGATTCCCTTTATCGGTGTTGTTTATGAGGGTAAATGGTTTCTGAAAGGACTGGATTCCCACCGACAGGTCGTGAGTGAAGTTTATGCACCTACTGCCAACACATGGTCCACTGTTAGTGGTGCGATAGTCACAGGTTGGAGAAATCCCAGTATTTCATTGAATGGAAGAATTTATGCATCAGATTGCAGGGATGGGTGCATGCTTCGAGTCTATGAACCAGCAACAGACTCATGGGATAAGTTCATGGACAGCAACAATCATCTAGGAAATTCTCAGGCCTTTGAGGCCGCCTCGTTTGTTTCCCTTAATGGGAAGCTGGGTATTATTAGGAACAACATGAGCATAAGTCTCGTTGATGTGACAGAACCAGTAAATATCATAGAGACAAACAGTGCTCGTGTGTGGGAAGCCCTTGCTGGCAAAGGCCAACTTAAAAATTTGGTGGCAAGTTTATGGTCCTCTATTGCCGGTCGGAATGGAGTGAAGGGTCATATTGTTCACTGTCAGGTGCTTCAAGCTTGAGATCTCGCTGAACAAATGAAGGATGATATAAACCCATTGATTTAGGTTGTATTACTATCAGCTGCTTACTAATTAATTGACATCTTGAACCGGAGAAATCTGCAACAAAGCTCTTCGTTCTCCTACCTGTGTTTGTCTGTTTTGATCTTTCGCCTGGAGAAATCCTGGGGAGAAGGAACTTGCTTTATTGCACCGAATGAGTGAATGAACATTAGGCTTAAGTCACTGCGATGACCTATCTTGGAGCTGTGTGCTGCATTGACAAAGGAAACTAGCTGAGCTGCTGGAGCCTCACAAATATGCATCCATGGAACTATCGAAAGCATCGATGACATGCAGTGTAGAGTTTACTACGCACATATTTCTCCCCCTGGACTTATCTCGTGTGACGATATGGGTGCTTGATGGTAATCATGAGTATGACAGTAAAGTCCCTGCCTTGCAGGTGGAGCTCGCTTTCTAACTCCATGTTCTTGTAATTTTCAAATTGTTTAATCTTCTGAAAAGTGAGCAGCATTCTCTTGCAAGAGTATCTGGCTAACCTCAGCATGGTAGCTTTCGTTTTTGCATCGACTCTCTGATTCTTTGTATGTTTTTCTGACCTTTTACAATTTGTTTTTGCTCTTCCAAATCTTATTTTAATGGCAAAATCAATTTTTCTTCCCTCCCAACCCATTTTTTTAAAGAAAAAAAAATAAAGAGTGAAAAGGCAACCACATTAGTTACTACTGGCCCAGTAAATGATCAGTGTGGGTCCTGTTCACGGGTATCGACACACGGGATCTCTCAACGGGTTCTCAAGCTATTCTCTTATTTGCGTGGCTGCCTTCCCTACGAAGGAAGCAGCCCCAAGGCGAAACAACGGCCATCTTCATCTAATTTCACCAAACACCACAAAGACTTGCTGGCCGAAGCATGCTCAAGGTGTCCCCGGAATTATGATACAACGGTAAAATGATTAGTCACTATCTCATATATTTACGATTCAATTCTTAATTATAATATATTTTATAAAAAAAATTTTTTAAATAAGGTGCGAATCTTAAAATATTAAATTTTTAGACTGTATATTACAAACACTTCATGATTGATCTCGACGACCAATAAATTTTTTTTTGGTATGAAATCAAATTTATCATCCTAAATTCGTCTCCTAACTATTCTAACATCCAAAGCATGCGCAAGGTACGTATTTACTCCTACCACCACCACGTTCCAAAGAGAGATTTGGACGTTTCGCCCAACGCCACCACTGCCACCCTCCTCTCTCTCTCTTTCTCTCTCTCTACTGCCATTGCCTGCCTTAAAAGCTCCTCCCCCTCTTTATTCATTTCCTTCACTCCCCCACCAACCACCTCCTTCCTCCATCCAGACCACTCTGTTTCCTTGCTTCAATTCCATATATAACGGGATTTTCCGGAGAGACTGGAGGAGTAGTATACGGCGCAGAATCCGATATCCGATTTAGAAGGTTGCATTCCTATTTTAACTACCGCTTTCAGTTGCAGGCTTTTCGTTGTTGCCTTTCCCTTCGATTCTTCTTCTGGAAGGAAGAAAAAGGAAACAGAGTAGAGAACAGCAGGGGAAGAAAGCAGAGGAGTAATGGCACGCCTCGCTCCGCTCTCTGAGGAGCCCATCAGCGAGGAGGAGGATTCCCGGAGCGCGGCGCGAAGAATCCAGCATTCCTTCCACAACTGGCTGAAGACCCACCTTCCCTTGGTCTCCAACAAGAAGAGCGACCTCAAGATCCTCCTCAGCGTCCTCGGATGCCCTCTCTCCCCGCTCTCCGTCTCCCCCAAGAACCACCTCCCCCGCCATGTAGATTGATCGCGTCCGTTTGAAGATTTAGTTTGCCGCATTTAGTCCGTGCGTTTAACCGCGCGACTTCGACGATTTCAGGTGGTGGCGTCGTCGGCGCAATACATAATCCAGCAGTTCCGGGCGACGACGGGGTGCGCGAAGCGCGGCAGGACGGCGAAGAGCATGTACGCGTCCGGGCGTGTGTGGATGGAGATGGTCCACGAGCACGGCCTCGGCACGCCCGGCTCCGCCTCCAAGGGCCGCCACCACAAGGGCTGCTTCGTGGTCTGGCAGATGGTCCCCGACATGTGGCTCGTCGAGCTCGCCGTCTCCGGCCACCAGATCTCCGCCGGAAGCGATGGCAAGGTCGCCTGGCGCCGCACGCCTTGGCTCGGCGCCCACGCCGCCCGCGGCGGTGTTCGACCCCTCCGACGTGCCCTGCAGGCAAGTTGGCACGATTAAACAACAATATTATAAAGTTAATCACTTTACCGTGTTGAATTCTCATATTGCCGTGCATAATTAATTACCCCGATCATCTTCCGCCGCTGAATTTGCCTCCGCATGCCTTTCTCTGTCTCTCGATGTCGAATTTGATTCTGACTGCCTTCCGGGAGAATGTCTGGCCCAGGCTTTCATTGAATTATGGAATGGCTTTTGATTAAAAAGTTGATGGAATAGCACGTGAATCGTCCTTTAATTATGTCACGCATAGCATTTGACATTGGACACTTCTTTTTGAGTTTTTACTCTCTTTAACAATTAAATTGAAGTGGTACAGGGATTAGACCCCGAAACGATCGCGGCCGTGTTCTCGCCGGCGCAGCACGTCGGCGAGAAGCACATCGGCGACGAAGAGTGCTTCGTGCTGGAGCTGATGGTGGACAATTCGATCCTGTCGAGCTGGAGCGACAGCACGGCGGACATCATCAAGCATCGGATGGTGGGGTTGTTCAGCCAGCGCAGCGGCCTGCTGGTGAGGCTGGAGGACTCGCAGCTGACTCGGATCCAGTCGCCGGGAGCCGAGGCCATCTATTGGGAGACCACCATCTCGTCGAGCATCGACGACTACCGCCAAGTCGACGACCTCGTCGTCGCCCACTCCGGCCGGTCCACAGTCAGCCTCCTCCGCTTCGGCGTCGGGGTCAAGGACCAGCAAGTGCTGACGCGAATGGAGGAGCGGTGGGCCATCGACGACGTCCTCTTCAACGTGCCGGGCCTCTCCGCCGACTGCTTCATCCCGCCGGCGGAGGTGCAGAGAAGCCGCCGCTTCTACGACGTCATGACTGCGTAATACTCCATTAATTTCCATGTACAAATTAAGCAAGTCGGACAATAATTGACCTCAGAATTAATCATTTTGTAAATCCACTGGCGAACTCCCTTAGCCAAGCAATCCTGTCGCCTGCTCTTGTTTTTTTATGTTCACTTGTCTCGTTGGAGACGACTAAGATTGTGGGAATCTTCCAATCGACCATGGCTGTAATATCTGTAGTGAAGTATCTCAGTAGGGGAGTCAGATTGCATGTGATGTGATGCGTGGATGAGTTTAGATATTTTTTCCTTCACCACATGGTTTCTTTTTGATTGCGGTGCAGGCCCCTACCCTATACATGCCTGTGTTCGTCCAAGATGAGCATAAGGCTCTGACAGTGGAAACGGAAGCTCTTTTGTCAGGGAGTGACCACAGTAGTGATGGGCCGATGGATCTGAGTGTTTTTTAGAGGAGAGATGCCCCAAAGGAAAGAAAGAGAACATGGGGTGGTGGAACTTGTACCCCAGAGCAATGGAGCATCTAATCAAAGTGCATATGGAAACGTGAGGCATGGGTGCGTGGAGCATTCCTGCTCTCTTCGACTACGTCAGAAAGGGCATTCACTGTTTCAGGATCTGGATCGACAGGGAGGAAAATGGTCAGTGGTACCGTTGCAACCCCTTTTTCAGTATACAATGGTTAATGCAAACATAGCCAGTTGAATATATGTTATCTTATCGAAAAGCGAAATGAACTCCTAAAAACGAATTGACACTAAGAATTATTCTCGCTGGCACCCTTCCTACAAGAAAGATAATCGTCGGTAATTCATCGGTAGAATTTTTCGACAAGATCCTCCGACGATCAAGTTAGTATCCGGTGGAGAAGATGAAAACTGAAGAAGAATTGTAACTAAAAAAATTACGCATACATGTGGGTGAAGGGAGAAGAGCCTTATATAGTCGAGGGAGCCGACGGTCTCTGTTCTAATTCTGCAACATTTTGTCTCGTGGGGACAAGATCAGGGGTCGCTGTTAGCTCACCGACTAGCGCCGCCCCATCCTGACATATGCAGGGGTGAAGGGAGGAGAGCCTTATATAGTCGAGGGAGCCGACGGTCTTTGTCCTAATTCTGCAACATTTTGTCTCATGTGGGGACAGGATCAGGGATCGCTGTCAGCTCACCGACTGGCGCCGCCCTATCCTGACATATGTAGGGGCGCCGTGGTACGAGTTGCCAGAGCTTATCAGAAAAATATTGTGTCAGCGGAATATCCGTAATTCGAATACGAGTGGTGTCAGGTCTGCGCCGACTCTGGTACCACCTTTATCAGTATGGTGTCAAGAGGTAGGTACTGCCGCGGATAGCAATAATTCCTGAGTCGGAGCACAACAAAAAGGTGTGTCGATCGCTACTTGAAGAGAAACTTAGCTATGCAGCTAATGATATATTGATCAGAGCATTTGTGCAACGCTAAATCGTGGGGTGCTCGGACTTAACGCGACCGACTTATCCTTCGAAAAACAAGATTATAATTCAGGGGGGGTGCCGACCAGGCACCGACCGAGT
The DNA here is from genome assembly GCA_024364735.1 of Boesenbergia rotunda. NCBI lineage: Eukaryota > Viridiplantae > Streptophyta > Magnoliopsida > Zingiberales > Zingiberaceae > Boesenbergia > Boesenbergia rotunda. Next base: position 37,312 of record JAGFNQ010007589.1, on the reverse strand, counting down.
GTCGACCGAGTGCTAACCAGCTGACATTAGGTTGAGCACTCGGTGTTTCTTGCTAGGACTAATTCAGACGGTATCCGGTTAACCATCCAATCGGGTGATCCGGTCCGAGGGAGACTCGAGCCAATGGTCATCTCAACGTTTCATGCCTTGCAACACCGGACTGTCGGAGCTCTCCTGGTATTGATCTATCCTCGTGAGACGCCATGTAAATCGACCGAGCTACACGTAGACCAGGTCAAGATCAATATGCATCGACCTCCTTAAATTGGATTAAGAATTCACTTTTTTATAGACTCTGAGATTAAAAATCGGTAATTCTAAATGAAACGAAATTAACACAAAAAACAACAACAAGAACAATAGAGGAAAACCCTTGACGGGAAAAACCATGGGCAGAGGAGGAAAAATCACTATGAACGGTGGAATACAAAGTCGGTGGCTCTGATAAAGTAAAGAGAAGTAGAGAGAAAAGAGAGGTAGAGAGAAAGAAAGAAGAGGTAACAAAATAATTTTCTTGATTGATAAAACTTGTCCATGAGATACATAATTTATAAAGACCTTAGGATACTTAGTCAAATGAAAAATTAATAACGAAACTGTTAATTAACAGATTAAAAAAGAATATATTAATTAACATATTAATAAGAAAATATCTAATAAAAAATTAACGGATCAAACTGAATTCGAGTCATCAAACTCTAACAATCTCCACCTTGACGCGAATTCCACAAATCTTCAAAAGAACATTCTCTACCTCTTCAACAAAAACCCTACAAGTAAATTTCAGCATCTAGCACCAATCAAGTACAAGCAATGTTTAAACTTGTCTATAGGGAGTGCCTCACATCAATGTGCTTTGTTTTCTCATGAAACACCTGATCCTTCGTGAGGAAAATGACATTATGACTATTACAAAAGACTATAGTAATCTGTAAGTCTTCGCTAAGCTCACTAAAGAATCCTTTCAACCAAATAGTTTCCTTACAAGCTTCTCGTAAGCGATCTTCTTTTATCAATGTCACCTTGTGACGACAACATCACCTATTACTGTGGATCCCTGCAGAACATATAAACTGGCGGTTCTCCTTAGTCCCTTCATCACAACAAGAGACCTTTTATTGACCATCACAGCCCCACCTTCACCAGTGTACTTGTACCCTTTAGAAGCAAGAATACTCAAAGAGATCATATTTCTCTTCAAATCAGGGACGTGCCTCACATCACCAAGTGTCCGAATGGTACCATCAAACATCTTAATTCTGACCGTACTAATCCAGTGATTCTGCAGGATGCATTATTGCCCATCAAAACGATACCACTTGAAACCGTTTCAAATGTTGAAAACCAGTCCCGATTGGGACACATATGAAACGTACAGCCAGAATCAAGAATCCATTCCTTACTCTGCTTTAAATCAACATCAGATGCAACGAGAAGTTGACCATCACTGTGATTTTCGGCAACATCAACCTCACCAAACTTCTCTGATTGTTTTCCCATCGAATTTTCACCTGGCCTTTTATTTTTATTCTGCAGCTTGTAACATTCTAATTTGATATGACCCTTCTTCTTGCAATAATTACAGATCTTATCGCTATTTCTGGATTTCGACCTGCCCCTGATATTACCATCAGTGTCTTTCTCTTAAGTCCTTCCTCGAATAATAAGACCCTCACCCTGAGCCTCAGATCCTTCAACAAGCTGTTTCATTTTCTCTTTTGAAAATAATGAATCATAAACTTCATTCAAAGTAAGAGTATCACGACTATATAAAATAGTATCTCTAAAAGTCGTATATGACGAGGGTAAAGAACATAGTAAGATCAATGTTAAATCTTCATCGTCATATTTGACCTCCAAAGCCTCTAGGTCAGAGATGATTTCCTTAAACACGGTCAAGTGATCTCTTAACGACGTACCTTCTGCCATGCGATGAGAATACAAACGTTGTTTTAGACTCAGTTTGCTCGTAAGACTTTTTCTTATGCACAGCTGCTCCAGTTTTAGCCATAGTGCAGCAGCGGATTTCTCCTTCAAAACATCCTGTAAAATCTCATTCGATAGGTGAAGGTAGATCTGAGATAGGGTTTTTCGATTCTTACATTCATTTTCCTCCTTTGTCCATGTCGAGGGCATGTTGTCTATCTCGAACAGTGCATCGTCCAAGTCTAGATGCGCTAGCACCGCTCGCATCTTAACTTGCCACAGCGTAAACCTCATACTTCATGCTTGCCGTTGTCATTAATCCTGATTGAAATCCTCAAAACCAAAACCAACTTGGCTCTAATACCACTTGACACGAGATTAGCACGAAAAACGATAATAAGAACACTAGAGAACACACACAAGATTTACGTGGAAAACCCTTGACGAGAAAAACCATGGGCAGAGGAGGAAAAATCACTATAAACGGTGGAATATAAAGTCGGTGGCTCTGATAAAGTAAAGAGAAGTAGAGAGAAAAGAGAGGTAGTGAGAAAGAAAGAAGAGATAATAGAATAACTTTCTTGATTGATAAAACTTGTCCATGAGATACATAATTTATAGAAACCTTAGGATACTTAGTCAAATGAAAAATTAATAACGAAACTGTTAATTAACAGATTTATAAAGAATATGTTAATTAACATATTAATAAGAAAATATCTAATAATAAATTAATAGATCAAATTGAATTCGAGTCACTAAACTCTAACACTAAACGTTATGGATGCTATTGTCATGCAAGTCAACTCCGAATTGAATTGGGGAAGAAGGCAACACACAGTTGTCATATGGTTCTGTGCACATAACTCTATTTACATGGTAAACTACAGTGACTTTGCATGAAGCGTTATTTTGCCTGCTATTCATACGTTAACACACAACAGACGGTGGCGGATTCAAGGGGGTGCGAGCGTGTGCTCAAGCACCCCCTTGTTTTCAATTAATTAATATATAGTTTTTATATTAAAAAAATAAAGGCATATCATGACTTTTTAAACTTGTTAGAGTTTTTTGTAAAATTGACATTAAAACCTAGCGAACTCTTTTTTTTCTTTCGATCATGAATCTGATTCTTTTATCTTCACAACTCACAAGACAATTCCTCCTCCTCTTTATTTTCTCTTCAAACCAAAATCTTTAACCCTCTTGTCATTTACAAATCGCAAGAGGCAAAACCTCCTTATCATCTCTTAAAATCAAAAGCTTTGTTCCGTTGACGCCGACACGACAACGCGGCAACGACGGTGACGACAGCCGAGGAGGAAGAAAGAGAGCAGATTCAGATTGTGTTGTTGGCTACGCTCGTGAATAAGGTTTGATTTGCCACGGTGACGACGGTCGACGACAGCTGAGGAGGAAGAAGGAGAGCATATTCAAATTGTGTTGGTTGCTACGCCGGTGGATAAGGTTTGATTTATTTATTTATTTGTTTGGTTGCTCATATCCGTGAAGGACTTCATCTAAAGATTTCATTTTCTTAGTCGGCGGGATTAATATAGCATGAAATCATATTCCTTATTTCATTTGATTCCTTATTTTATAATTTATACTTGGTAGTACTACAATTGTTACGTTGATTGCTTAAATTAATAATTTTGATGAATTGACACAGGTTATGGAGAAAATTTTAAAACGAAGTGTTGAGTCTTCTAAGAGTTCTAATGAAGAAAATAGTAAGAAAAAACATTCTCGCATTGAATTCAATCCGGATGATGTTGTTAGTGACCCAGGGCTACGCAAACCAATTGATGAATTTGCTATTTCTATTAGAGATCAGATTCGAAGAGAATATTTGATTAGAGGACCTTGTCAACCATTTGGTCATAGCTATCCCCAAAGACAATTTGGTAAAGAGCGTAGAAGTTTTCAAGTTACTTGGTTTAAAAAAATTTCATGGTTAGAGTATAGCATATCAAAAGATGCAGCTTTTTGTTTTTGGTGCTATCTCTTTAAAAATTCTCACAGAGGATGTCGAGTTGGAGATGATGCATTTACAAATTCAGGAATGAATAATTGGAGAAAAGCAATGGAAGTATTTAATACGCATGTTGGTGGTGTAGCTAGTGCTCACAATGATGCAAGAACACAGTTTGAGGCTTTTCAAAATCAACGACAAAGTGTGTCACATTTGCTACAAGCACAGGGGCATGGAATGGAGGTTGCATATCGCACTCGATTAACGGCAACTTTGGATGTTACACGCTTTCTTTTGAAACAAGGTTTGTCTTTCCGTGGACATGGTGAATCATCGAGTTCCTCAAATAAAGGTAACTTTCTTGAATTGATTGAGTGGTATATCCAAAGAAATGGCGAGGTTGCCAAGACAATGAACGAGAATGCCCCTGGAAACAATCAAATGAAGTCTCCAACAATTCAAAAGGATTTAACACGGGCTTGCGCAGCTGAAGTCACAAATGTCATTCTTAATGATATAAAAGACAACATATTTTCTCTTATGGTTGATGAGTGTCGAGACATTTCAGTCAAAGAGCAAATGGGTGTTGTTTTAAGATACGTGAACAAACATGAATGTGTCATTGAAAGATTTCTTGCTATTGTGCATGTGTCTGATACTTCTGCTATTTCTTTGAAGAAGGCTATTGATGAATTATTTGCAAAACATAAGTTGTCATTATCAAGATTGAGAGGTCAAGGATACGACGGGGCTTCAAATATGCGAGGTGAGTATAATGGATTGAAGGCTCTTATATTGAAGGAAAATTCATCTGCAAGGTATGTCCATTGTTTTGCTCACCAACTTCAATTAGTTGTTGTTGCAGTGCTAAAAGCAATCGAATTATAAGTGATTTCTTCCAATATGTTACTATGATTGTGAATATTACGGGCGCTTCATGTAAAAGAAAAGACAAGTTTAGACAACTTGAACATGATAGACTTGTAGAATGTTTGGAGAAAGGAGATATTGTTAGTGGAAAAGGGAAAAATCAGGAAATCAGTTTAAAACGACCAGGGGATACTCGTTGGGGTTCACATTACATGACTATTGTCCGTTTGATGTCTACATGGACTTCTGTTTTACAAGTGCTTGAAAATGTGTATGATGATGGTACTAATGATGATAATAGTGGTATCACCGCCAGTTTGATTGATACGATGGAGAGTTATGAATTTGTATTTGTGATGCATTTGATGAAGTCTTTATTGGGAATCACAAATGAACTGTCTCTTGCCTTACAACAAAAGGATCAAAACATTGTACTGGCTGTCAGTTTGATCAAGAGGATGAAAGTTCGATTACAAAAATTAAGAGAAGAAGGCTGGGAGAATTTTTTGGATATCATCAACAAATTTTGTAGTAATCATATGATCCCAATACCGAATATGGAAGACAATATGAGAACTCGTGGTCGTAGCAGACGTAATGGGCAAATGATTACTAATTTTCATCACTATCGTGTTGAAATTTTTTGTGAGGTAATATTTCTAAATATTTTACTGAATTTTAATTTTCTAATAGTGTTTTTTTATTCACTGTTTATTTTTACAATATTAGGTTCTTGATATGATGGTTCAAGAGATGAATAATCGTTTTTCAGAATCAAGTACGGAGTTACTTATTTGCATTGCTTGCTTAGATCCGAAGGACTCTTTTTCTCAATTTGATATTAGTAAGCTACTCCGCCTTGCTGAACTTTATCCGGAGGACTTTTCATTGACTGATCGTATAATACTTGAGGATCAACTTGAGTCTTACATTCAAAATGTACGAGGTGAATTTTCTATGATTGAAGATTTGGGAAGTCTTGCTATAAAGATGATTGAAACTGGCAAGAATATGATTTTTTCATTGGTATATCGTTTGATCGAGTTAGCATTGGTTTTACCAGTTGCAACTGCTTCTGTTGAAAGGGTTTTTTCTGCGATGAAAATTATCAAGACTGATTTGCGTAATAGGATGGGAGATGAGTGGATGAATGACAGTTTGGTAGTATATATCGAGAAGGATATTTTTGGCACAATTGAAAATGAACAAATTTTACAACATTTTCAACAGATGAACACTCGTAGGATACAGTTGCCTCCTCTTGTTTGTATATCCAAACCCGATACGGGTAGTTCAAGTGTCAAAAAATAGTTATTTTATTGGTATGCACATACTTTTATATCTGTATCATTATCATTATCAATTCAGTACTTTTATCGTTTGATATCTTTATTTGATAGCATGTAATTTTTTTTTAGTTCTTTCATTGAGCACCCTTTAAAAGTTTTGTCTGGATCCGCCACTGACAACAGAGACTTGGGGACTCTTTTTTTTGTTTTGTTTTTTTTGTGCAAAAGGGACCAATTCACCAGCTCGGCGGAAATCCTTAATTTCATGGATAAATGTTTGCTTCTGAAATCATCGCTACAATTTTTTAAGCCTAAATTAAAACCTCATTTACTTCTTTCCAAATTTTTAATATTTTTATGAGTTTTTTTCCTGTACAATTTGGTCTAAATTAAGTGTCTAATAATGTTGCTGGATGACCCGATGGGCTTGACAGTATCTAATTGTTGATTAGTAAAGCTCATACTAATTTATGAGATTTTATCCATATTCCGAATACAGATGGTTTAGTTAAAAATTATCATGCATAATCATTATTATGTGATTATCATTTAATTAATTATGTAACCTTGATTATGGAAAATAAAATATAATAGTATTTGATTCAATTGAGGTGATCAAATAAAATTTTATTTGTTTGAAGGTTTTAGTAGATAACCTAATGTAATATTTTGTGGTATTACCCCTGGTCCAATCATAATCATGATGTTATTGTATATTTGTCTAAATTAAAAATAGAAAAAATATGATAATATTGTGTGCTTGTTTGTACTCTCGATTTAAGTATAAAAAATTATATCAATCGCTAAATTGACGATATGTGATTGTATTTATTTTAATTTTTAAAAATTAAAATATCAAAATAAATAATAATAATAATGATGATGATGATGATGATGATATATAGAAATAAATAAAATTAGATTTTTTTTATTTTTTAGAATTTATTTAGATAATTTTATTTGGTTTTAGATTAAGTTTGTTTAGTTTGTTTCAATGATAGCCAATTTAATTTACTAAAGTTTTAATTACAATTCTAAAGTTAAAAAAAAACATCGCTAGTGGCCGCCTGCTGCCACCTCCAAGCTTGGCTTCGATCACTTCGAGAATAATTTCGAAATTTTTTTTTGCTTAAACTTCGAAATCAAGAAAAATCAAGGCATCGTGAGATATTCCAATTTCGAGTTGGATGCCGCCAATTGATGATGTCTACTAACATTTTGGAATCGAGAAAAATCAAGATAGCATGAGATATTCCAATTCTGACTTGGATGTCCCATTGATGGTGTTTGCTAACATTTTGGAATCGTGAAAAATCTCGAACCAAACATGGTTATTATGGATAACCATAGGCGGATAACCAAGGTTATCTGCGATAACTGGCGGGCAAAGTGAAGTTAAGATATTAGTTTAATGCAGGTACGGTCACTCACGCTACCTTGCAAAGCTGTAACGTGGCAGTCTCACAAGCGACTCCTGCCTCACCAAACAGCAATGTGGTTGCACAAGGCAGCAGCAGAAATATATCTAACTACTATCAAGGCTGTCTCCAGAAAATTGGAAACCCCAGACTAATTTTTAAGTGAAAGTCTTATATAATTTTTTTTTATTAAATACAAAAATATTACAAACGAACTAATAATTAAATGCACAAGATTATCATATATATTCAATATGCTACGTAAATATAAAAATTTTAAAAATTAAATAAAGAACTCTTCCACTATTACATAGATTTCGGTAACTTCTCCATATATATAAACCAAATCTAATCACAAACATACAAAATGTTCATATTTTTCGCGCTTTTGTTATGCAAATTGTCAACTAAATCATCGTAATTAAGCTTAACTACTATTTTTTTTTCCAATAGACAATATGACGAAGCCATTGAATCTATCTTGTGACATAGTGAATTAAAGATAATTCTTTATCAACTTCAACTTTGAAAAACTTTTTTCAGCAGAAGCTACAATAACTGGTATGGTTAATAATATACTATAGGCTACCAAGCATTAGGAAACCCATGATGCAAATTTTGACATACTCCAAGACTTCAAGTGGTTTGGCACACCAATTCGGCAAAGCTTTTCTGAGTAATTGCAATTTAGTAAGTAGTTCAAGCGCATTAATATTAGAATCATCCTCATATTTCAAAAAATCTTCAAGTGTGACACATGAATTGTTCAAACTTATGAAAATCTAAAAGTTTCTTCATATTTCTGAAATTGCTCAAATCTTATCTTGAGTGAAGAAAGATTATTATCAACTATCTGCAAAAAATAATTTACTCGAAAATATTCTTTACCTCCTTGTATTGGTTCATCTCGAGAATTTTTATCAAAGAATCTTTTTCTATGACAAATACGAGTTTCATGAAATATGGGTTAAACCTCTATCCGTAAAGCAATCTTTTCAACTTCACTCTTCACAACTTCAAAACTAGTATCTCTTTATTCTTCCAAAAAGACAATCAAACCTTTTAATAGACTAATAACCTCATCAATGACTATATCTTTTCATTGGAGAATCTTGCTGACTTTATTTACTTTATGTAATATTCAAACGATATTATTATACCTACAAAAAATTCAAAACTTTGAAGTTCATAATTTGTCAAAGACCCCGCATCACTCACTATTGTTGCATCACTACTATGTTCTACTAAATGCAATAGTGCATCTTTTATTTGAGGAAATTGAAATGTTACAACATTTACACTATCAAGATGATTTTCCCAACGTGTATCTAATCATTTTTTTTATTGTAACTCATTCTCTATTGTGACCTTTTGCAAAAGATTTAAGAACCTCCCACTGTTTTGTTGAATCAAAAAATAATTTATAAATTTTTTGTATCACTCCAGAAAATGATTTAGCTTAAACACAACTCATAGTCATATCACAAAGGGCAAGATTAAGAGAATGACAATCACATGGAGTGTAAAATGCCCTAGAATACTCTTCAAGTACTATGTTGCTTACTCCCAAAGTTCTAAAATTCGCTAGGCGCTAGTCGGGCGCTAGACTAGCGCCTAGCGCCTAGGCCGCCTAGGCGGGGATTAATCGGCGCTAGGCGGATTAATCGGTATCAACATAAATTACATAATTAACATTATAACATAATAAATCACATATTATAACTCCAAGTCCAACACAATAACATCAAATTTAAAATGAGTTTAAACTTCAAAATTGCATAACTAATAAAATATCATAGTCACTCAAAACACAAACTCGAATTTAAAATGAGTTCAAACTTCAACATTACACTAATAGAATTTATTCTACTTCTTCTTCTCCATAATTTTCAACAACTTGGTCTTCATTGGACACAAACTCAACATCATCATTGTGTTCCTCCTCTTCTTCTTCAGATTCAAAATCATCTTCATGAAGTTCTCTTACTCTAGAGCTTCTTCGGGGTTGTAGATTTTCATCTGCTCCAGTTGCTTCATCAACCAGTTGCCATGTGAGCCCAGAACCTAGTTCAACTTCATCATCTTCCCCACCATCCACAATCCAACCTTGTGCATTTGAAGCATCGTTTGCAAGAAGGACATCCACATTTCTTTCTTTTTCTCTTTTTTGTTTGTTCAACAATCTAGCATTAAATTGGACAAATACTAGATTGTTCAATCTGTTGACATCCAACCTGTTTCTTTTCTTTGTGTGAATCTAAAAAAAAGAGTAAATATTAAAATTAGTAACATGAATATAATAATATATACTTGACTTTAATTAAAGAATAAAGACTTAAAGTTTTAAAACTTACTCCTTCAAATGTACTCCAATTTCTTTCACGCCCAGATGCACTTGTGGTTAATGAAAGTATCCTCAATGCCACTCTTAGCAAGTTAGGTGTGTGAGCGCCGTATGTACTCCACCATGCACATGGATCAAATGTATCATCATTTTTTTCACATGCTTTTGCTGCCAGTGTTTTTCCAAATAACCCAGTCTTGTCTCTATATTTTGCAAATTCCTTGTTAATAATTGTATCTTGTAGATCCAACTCATTTGCATGCAAAATTTCTATACATTCAAAAATCCCCATCGCAACCTCCTCATAAAGAGCAATAGAACTATCTTTATAGTAAAAATAGGGATTCAACAAAAAAGCAGTGGTATGCAATGATGTATCAAGTCTATCCTTCATTTTTGACTCAATAATTGTTATGATAGGCTGATAATTTGATTCCACATTGTTCAGGGCAACCTTGATATCTTCTTTAGCTTGAAGAAGCTCCCCATATAGAAACCCCATCGATGGCTTTCTATCTCCATCTACCAATCGAAGAACTCTAACCAAAGGAGCAAATATTTTCAAACAAAGTGTCACACCATTCCAAAAACTCATGCTCATCACAGTAGAGTAAGCCAATTTTCCTTTATTTGTCTTTGACCATTTACATGTCTCCCACATATCACTTGTAAACATGACCCTTAAACTTGCTTTTTTTTCAATCAAACTTTGCAATGTAAGAAAATTTGATGCAAACCTAGTAACTCTTGGCCGGACTATGTCTCTTTTCTTCGTGAAACTTCTCATCAATGACAAAGTCTTATGGTGAGCATAAATGAGAATAGTAAAAGATTTGGATTGGTCAATAACCTTTTTATATCGTGGAAGTTTGCCAATACTTTCAAGCATGAGATTAATAGTGTGAGTTGCACATGAACTCCAAAAGATACCAGGTCGCTTTTCTTTCATCAATTTAGCTGCAGCCATATTGTTGGTGGCATTGTCTGTTACAATCTGAACAATATTCTGAGCTCCTACTTGTTCAACACACTTGTCAACATACTCAAAAATAAGTTCAGCTGTATGTGCCTCATCTGAAGACTCCTTGGACTCTAAAAAGGTAGTACCTTCCTTGCAATTAACACACAAATTTAAGATACTTCTTCTTTTTCTATCACTCCATGCATCTGTCATGATCGAGCATCCATTCTTTGCCCATTCTTCTTCATGTTTCTTCAACAGTTGTTTTGTTCTTTCAACTTCGGCTTTTAACAGTGGTTCCCTTAGTTGATATTGAGTTGGAGGCTTGAATCCTGGTCCAAATTAACCCACTGCTTCCATTAGTTGCTTGAAGCTATCATTATCAACGGCATTGAATGGGATTCCATTTTCATAAACCCATCTCCCAACATATTGTTGAACTTGTTGAGTTCTCTCCTTGAAAAGAGCCTCATTTATATTTTTTTGGTGAAGCGCTTTACTCCCACTTGAACTTACATTTTCTGGAGCAATTGCTGATGCAAATCTATCTATGGGGCCAAGAGGAAGAGGTTTTTTAGATGGATCTATCCCTTCAATTTCAGAACCTTCTTCTTCATCAGGAGAAATAGTCACCTCTGCTCTACAACTTTGTTCTTCCATTATTTTGTTCTTCTTTCTGTTCCTCCCTTCTAAAATAGCTTGTTTGCACTTGTTTTTATCTTTTTGAGATGCTTTTCGACAACCAGATACATTTCCAGGTATATTTCCAATGTGCTCCTTAATCCTGTATACCCCTCCCGACATTATTTTTCCACACAACTTGCATTTAATTTTGTCGAGGTTCTTAGGATCAATCAACATCCCAAACTCTCATCAAATATCATTTGACTTTCTTCTAAGAATCCCAGATTCAGGTTGAGTAACTGATGCCGTCGAAGATGGATTACTTGCCATTGTAGAGCAGAAATAACCTGAAAAATAATTTAAAAACAAATTTTAGAATTTCAGAATCATTAATAAATTATAAAAAATGATATATAAAATATAAATGTTAAATATAAGCTTTAAATATAAATTATATATAAAATATATTTTTTTTAAAATTTTAAATATAAATTTTTTAATAAGAATATGATTTATAATTAATAAATATGATTTTTAATTTAAAATTTCTATTTATTTAAGGAAATGTTTAAAATTTCAAATAAAATAAATTTAAAAAATTTAAAAAAAACAAGCCAGCGCAGGCCACTCTCGGCGCCGCCGGACGTGTCACGGGAAGCGTCCGACGGTGCCGGCAGTGTCGCCGGAGACTTCCGGCGTGCTGGATGTCTCCGGCGACAAGTCCGGCGACGCCGGACGCTTCTCGCGACGCGAGCCATCCGGCGAGGCAGCGGTGACGGCAAGCGATACCGGAGGAGGCAGCGGCGACGTCGAGCGATTCCAGAGGAGGCGATGGAGGTGGCAGATGAATGAGAACAAGAGCTTTAGGGTTTAAAAAAACAGAAAAGGAAACAAATCGCGATTCAAATCGCGATTTCCAAATCGCGAATCGCGATTTCCAAATCGCGATTTCCAAATCGCGAATTGCGAATCGCGATTTCCAAATCGCGAATCGCGATTTCCAAATCGCGAATCGACGCTTCGACTGCGCGTCGCGCCGCCTGGCGCCGCACAGGCCGCCTAGGCGGCCCGTCCGCCTAGCCTGGCCGCAGACCTTGTATTCGCGGCGGAGGGCTGGCGTCGAGCGGCTAGGCGGCGCCTAGGCGCCCACCTAGCCCGAAATTTCGAACACTGCTTACTCCTTTACATTGTTCTTTTATATTTGAGCCATTAACATAACTTTGCTCTCTCACATTATTAAAATCAATTTTCAATTTTTCCAAAACCGATTTAAGCTTATTGTAAAGTGTAAGTACTCCAGGGTGGTTTTGATGTGATCAACTAAGTTAAGTTGGGTCCTGGTCTATTTTGATCCCTAGATCTATTTTGATCCTTGCTCCGCCTATAAACAAAGGAGATTTTGATCGTGGACCTTTCAATTGTCTTGAATTAACAACCATCCTGGTTGCAACCAAATAAACCTTCTGCGTCTTTTACTAATTTCTTTCATTGTTTATGTTTATAATTAATTGTTGTAATTAACATCTATCTTTGTAAAAATTTGTAAAAGATCAAAGTATTATTTGCAAGGCATTTCACCTCTCTCTTGCCGACCTGCCAACAAGTAGTATCAGAGTAAGGTATGTTTTTGAAGAACTAACCGCCTCATAAAGCAACAAGACAATGGTCAGATCCTGCATTCAACCACCTAAATTTGAAGGAGATGTTGCCATATGAAAAAAGATGGAGGTATTTTTTAGGACTGATTTTGAGATATTACTAACAATAAAATATGATTTTGAAGTGCCCACGGGTGAAGACGACAAAGTAAAAAAAAGCGCATCTCTGGAGCAAGAAGCAACAGTCAGATTCAGTAGCCAACGCCAAGGTCGAGTTCTACCTATTGTTGGTTCTACCTTCTCAAGAAGTCAGCCGGAACAAAAGCTACCACTTCGCAAAAGAGCTCTGGGAGAACTTTCTAGAACTTCACGAGGGCACGTCAGAAGCCAAGTCAGCAAGAAAAGATTTTCTCCGGAACCAGCTGACTAATCTCTGAATGAAGGAAGGAGAGACGGTGGCCGAGTCTCAAGCGAAGATCAAAGAATTGGTCTCTGGACTCACCCAACTCAACGAATCGGTATCAAATCATAATTCAATCTGGTATGCCCTAAACACCTTCCCAAGAACCCAGGAGTGGAGTTCAATAGTAAATGCCTACTATATCTCAAAAGACTTGGAGGTAAGTACCCTTGACGAGATATTTTTCTATTTTTAAATTACACGAATCTTGATGTGCATGACGAAAAAAGGAAAAGATGGACAACATTGCCTTGAATGCAGAAAAAACTAATCCAGATTCAGAATCTTCAGCGAACGACGAAGAAACAATTTTTGTGGTAAGAAAGCTAAATAAGTTATTCAAGTCCAACAAGTTTTCTAAGATGCAGGGAAAGAAACGATCTCCAAGAAGGAGACAAGTCAAATGCTACCACTGTGACGAGAAGGATCTTATAAAGGAACAATGTCCAAAACTGAAGAACAAGAGAAAGAGAACAAGTCCAAGCATAAAAATCTGAAAGCAACATGGGACGACTCTTCCTCCAACGAATTCGAAATTGAAGCCTACGCTGAATTCGCATTTATGGCAAGTCATCAAGAAGAGGATGACGAAGCATTCACCTCCAACATGAGCATTGATGAAGGAGGAGACTCAATAAAAGAAAGCAATAATGAAGGGGGAGTATCTAGTTTCACATACGACGAAATGGTAAGTGAGGTATGTAAACTTCCTCCCGATAAGTTATTTTCTGATATCAGATACATGATTAAATCCTTATGTAAGTTAAGAACTAAGAATATATACTTGAAGAAAGAATTAGCTCATTCATGCTCTTTGGATGTATATGATTCTTTAAAACATGAAAATGAAAAATTAAAAGAACAATTGGCAAAGTTAAAAAATGAATATGTATGTATTAGTTTAAATTACCCCCCTAAAAAAGAATTTTTATTATGGAGGTCTTAATTAGTATGTTAGGAGCCACATGGGCCCGATTAGAAAAGTGCTCAAGCACTATATTCCTCCAAAATTCTTAATTAACCCTGTAGGTAGAAACTAGTATTGGGTTCCTAGATTAATTTTGAATTAATTTTGTTTCATAAATGCTTTATTTTTTAAAACATGTTCTTTTGTGATCAATTTTTATAAAATCTATTTTTTGACATTATCTGCTTAATCCCATGTTTTGATGTGATTAAAGGGGAGAATAATGAAGTATAAGTTCAGGGGAGGTCAATTTGGTCATATTTTGAAATTTAATTGCATTATTTTATGTGTTAAATAGCAATATTTATTTTATTATCTTTGTTATCCTCAAATTTTATTACCTCTACTGAACTTGGGTTGATACACATCAAAAAGAAAAAGATTGTAAGTACCCAGGGTGATTTTGATATGATCAAGCAAGTCAAGTTGAGTCTTGGTTTGTTTTGATGCCTGCGTCTAAATGTACAGGAGCTTAGGGGTGCAGGAAGTCGAATGAAAGAAGCAGCAGACGAGAATGATGGCACAGGGAAGGGAGCCGACGGGCTCGGTGCATCCGAGGGACGTGAAGACTACGGAAGAGTATATTGATTGAGCAAGAAGGGCGTGTATAAAATAGAATATAAAATCGGAGATGGACAACACCTCCCCTGTCCGGCGGACAATTTACACATACACACAAACCCACACAGTTATGAAATGACCTCAGGCCTCACAACAGGTATATATAACACATAAGAAAATGAAACAACGCAACACTGAAACATAGAACTCACCTGAGCTGCCCCCTGGGCAGACGCGTAGCAAAACAATCAACACATAATCCAACAGAGGACTCAAAAATACAATATTGTACGAATAAATCCAATACAAGTCCTCGGTAACAAAACGAATACAAAACGTATACTATGCTATCAAAAGAAAACCAAAACCAACGGAAGCTCCCATCCAAATGGAGTCGTGGGGACCCGGGACTGGCAACTGGATTCCTCCGGCAAGCTATCAACCTGAAAACAAAAATATTACAACAGGTGGTGAGTCCAAGTGGACTCGCGGGTATATAGATAGATATGCATGGCCAATAAGGTAGCTGAATAAGCTATAAAGAAACAACAGGATACAGTCTCAACAGGAATAGCAGAATATGCATAACTGAAGTAACAACTGACTGTACATACCAGAAATTAGTCTATTCATACCATAAAAGACTCGTACCGACACGAGCAAGTGCAGGGTCATTAAACCACATAAACATATCCTGTACATGCATGTCAAACAAGTGCAGCAAATAAATGCAGCAATCACAATCAAAATGCACAATGCATCATATGCACATGATGCAATGTCATGGTCACCCCCTAACTCCAGTCAAGCCACCGAGATAGGCGATACTGTGTCGGCCGAGTGGGTAGAGCTGTGACACTGTACGCACCCTGCTATCACTGCTCCTGAGTGACCGAGTGGACAGGATGCTGGCGGGGGACCGCCCCCTACCTCATGTATATATGAGGGAGCGTCGCTCTCATCTCCTCTGGTCTATGGGAAGAGAAGGGATCCCTAGCTGCTACCACGCACCGGAACCACCCTCCAAATAGTGATCGTGCGGAGCAAAACCAGGCAAATGCACACACCCAACGGTATCCACTAACCCATGAGTGGTCGTGTGTGCATATCATGTACCGGAAGACGATAGGCTCAACCACAAGGGAGTCGCTGATCGCCGGCATGCAACAGTGCAGGTATGGTGCATGACTCAAACACATGCAACCCCTACCAGGTCATCATATATAACTCAACATAACATGCACAGGTCGATCACAGGTATAATAACCTAACCATCATGCATCTAAGTGCGCATGCAAGTAATAACAGGATCAACCAATGCAGATATCAGGTGACATGCAACAATAACCCAATCAGTCCATATCTAGACGCACGTGCAAGTATGACCAGAATCAACCAATGCAAATATCAGGTGACATACCACAATAACCCAATCAGTCCATATCTAGACACATGTGCAAGTATAACTAGCATCAACCAATGCAAATATCAGGTGTCATACCACAATAACCCAATCAGTCCATATCTAGACACACGTGCAAGTATGACTAGACTCAACCAATGCAACCATACAATGGTATGCTAATCCGTATCCACATACTCATACTCATACCAATGCTATACAGAATCAGATAACAATAAACGAGACTGTATAGAAAGAAATTGAGATCATATCCAAGGTCAAGCATAAGTATCAAGCAGGATAATAAAACAGTAGCAGATAAAGGTCAATATCAGCCTACTGCATCAATAACAAAATAGTCATGCATAAAGATAACGTGGATCTAAAGAAGACAAGCAAGAAGTACCCGCCTTAAAGTGGAAGTCCGTATCAAATGAGAACCTCTCGTCCAGAAGTCCAAAAGCAACTCAGTGTCCTGTATCAATACATATTATTTAGCTAGTTACATATAAAATGAATAGCTAAATCTAATTCTAACTTTACTGTAGATTGGATAATGAACCAATCTCTAACCATCTCAACCTTCCCCAAGACCTCCACCTCATAGCTCCAAGAGAACAAAGTGGTCCTTTTATTCTAAACAACATTCCTACCTTTCACCATAGTTTTTACATGGTGTCACACCACAAGATTAATGGAACAACCCGATAGGCTAAATCCAATAACACAATCGACATTAGGACAACCTCAAAAACAGGACATCAAATCCAAAAACAAAAGCTCTCACAGCCCTAGCAGATCCATGCAGCTTCACATTTTCAAAATAAAAACCTCTACTCCATACTCATTCCAATTGAAATAGCTCAAATCCTACAACCATCCTAAAACAGAGCTAAACCAAACTCAAAGCTCACGGCAATATTATAACCAATTCAAATAGAAATCAAAGCCCAAACTAACCCTCTTCAATTGCAAATCCAGAAATCCCACGGCCAAAACCCAAATGAACACATGCTACCGCCAAATTTCACACAGGTTAAAGCAAGCACAAACTGAGCAGATCAGTAAACCAAAGTGCCCATTCTCATCAAAAGACAACTCACACACATGTCCCTCATTCTCAATACAGGATCATAAGCTATTCACACCTAAAACCCAATTCCTTATAGCATCAATCCCAAAACAAATATGTATCCAAGCCTCCTCTCCAGGTAATGCTATCCGCCAACAAAACACAAAAGCCAATTCCAGAAAATAGAGCTGCAACATCGAATCAAAATCGCAACAACAAATCCAACACCTTCACCTCTCACGGCAGCAACAATGAAGCTCACAATTAGCACCGACAACCAACCAAGATCACAGAAGAAAGTCCCAGAACCGAACCAAAATCAGAAACCAAATCGTAATCTAAAACTCTTTATAGATTCATCACCCAATTTTAATACTGTAGCCGAACAGAATGCTTACCAAAGGCACCAACGAGGATGATCCAACTCAGATCTGGCGAGCCTGTGCCCTCACACGATTTCCCTCTCTTCCAGCAGTCCTCTTCGATCCCCAGATCCGCCTTCCTCGCTGAAGATCGACGGCAACACTCTGGGTTCAAGGAGAGTGCAAGGGAAAACGATCGGCTCAAGAGGGAAGAAGAAGAGATCAAACGCTCGGCTGCTTGGCTGCAGGCGATTGAAGAGGAGTCGGCGCTGCATCTAGGGTTCGCGAAGCTTGTGTTGGCTGAGTTCGCAAAGGAGAAGAGAAAAAGAAAAGGGGCGTCGGGTTCGGCTAGGGCAGCGCAACGAAAGGGTAAGTGAGGAAGTCTAATGAATGGGATTTTTGTGAAAAACCCCTCCGACCTTTCTAAAATTCCGTAGCCACCCTTACACACTAAGGAATCTGATTTTTGACCCCCTTACACACTTTCGTTTTGATCCCTTAAACTCCCAAAACTTCGTCTAAGAATCCGGAACCCTAAGTTTTTTTTTCCAAAAATTTTCCAGAGCCGAATAAAAGTGTCGGATTTAACAGTTTTGATGTGATCAAGCAAGTTAAGTTGAGTCTTGGTTTGTTTTGATCCCTGTGTCTAAATGTACAGGAGCTTAGGGGTGCAGGAAGTCGAATGAAAGAAGCAGCAGACGAGAAGGATGGCACAGGGAAGGGAGCCGACGGGCTCGGTGCATCCGAGGGACGTGAAGACTACGGAAGAGTATATTGATCGAGCAAGAAGGGCGTGCGCGGAGTCCGAGGGATGAGCAACCAGGGAGGAAGCTTGTTTGAGGCGAAAGACCAAAGTCGGATTCGGGTGAGCCTAACTCTGGTTGGCCGAAAATCACCCAAGCAAAAGGATGGAAAAGTCAAAGTCAACATGGATGTTGACTTTGACCTGCAGGAGGCGCCTCAGTTGCTGAGTGAGGCGCCTCAGCTGCTGAGCAGCAGCCTTGTATTTACGTAAAGTTGAAGCGCCTCAATTTGAACCTAAGGCGCCTCAGATCAGTACTAAGACACCTTGAACCATGTTTTATCAACAGTTTACCGTTGGCTTCGTGGATAGAATTTTATCCATCTGAGGCGCCTCATATCACAATTGAGGCACCTCAGTTCGATGTCAGCACAACAGTAACTTGAGTTTTGGAGCTATAAATAACCTCTAGAAGCTAGGTTTAGAGATCAATAATTGTACTACATTTTTCTAGCTATTTCCTGAGTTGTTCAACGTCTGTAAGAGACTACTCCACCTACAAACGAAGGAAATTTTGATTGTGAAGCTTTCAACTGTCTTGGATTAGCAACTACGCTGGTTGCAACTAAATAAACCATCTGTGTCTCTTATTAGTTTCTTTCATGGTCTACGTTTATAATTAATTGTTGTAACTAACATTTATCTTTGTAAGAATTTACAAAAGATCAAAGTATTCGTTGCAGGGCAATTTACCTCCTCTTGCCGGCCTACTAATGGTCTTACATAAAGTGCATCCCCTAATGTTTCAGTAACTTTCAAAAATTGAATAAAGAACTCCTCCATTGTTATGGGAGTCTTGGAAATATCAACACATCTCAATATAAGAGACATTTGTTCTTCATAACTAATGTCTAGAGTACAATCAAGAATTACAGAAAAATATTTTGTTCCTTTAATGATTTCAAGGATCTTATTTTTAATCTCGGCTGACAACAAAAGTATTAATTCATTTTGAATATTATGGCCAAGATAATGGACACAACGGGTCTCCTTTCTTTTGATGTGCCGAAGGTGCTCTTCCATGATCGAATCAAAATCAGCAATTATCTGAATCATACTTAGAAAATTTTCTCTATTATGATCATCAAGTTTTTCATTGCTTCCGCGAAATGCTAAATTATTATTTGCAAGAGTGTTAACAACACTAATAATTCTCTTCAAAACATCTCTCCAAAAAAATTTTCTGTCTCAGTGGTTTTTTGATTAGAAGAATGAATTGTTAATTTCTTTTTCAATCTTGTTTCTGCCTCCATCAAGTTTGCTAAGCTATTTATATGATCAGTGCTTCTTTTATGCTCACTAAGTCTCGCGTGAATATTTTCCGAATCACCGTAACTTATAGTTGTTGTCAAAGGACTTGATATAACTTTATCTCTTTTGAATAACATACAACAAAAGCAAAACACTTTATTCTTCTTCCGAGAGTACACTAGCCATGATCTATCAAGTTTTTCTTCATTCGACAAAGGTCGACTGTAATGTCTATCATTGAAGCTTCTACCATGGTCATTAACCATATACATGATATTCATAACTCTTTTTGGACCTCTCTCTATTAACAAATCAATCTTTCTTTGAGGCATATTATTCTCCCAATTTCCTAGATTGAACAAATCATCTAATTCTTCACAACTCATATCTATATTTTCATTCAAATTTTCATTATCATTTGCAACTACTTGAATCCCATCATTCAAAACTATATTCTCAGTCAAAATTTGATCAGCAATTATATTCTCAGTCAAAATTTAATTAGCAACTACATTCTTAAAATTCAAATTTTGATCCAAATTTGTAATAATAGTCAAATCTTCAACTATGACAACTATAGGATTTATGTACCTTTTAATGGACCTAGTGAGAGATTTTGTAAGAATCTCTTGTCCTTTATTTCTTTTTTTTCCTTTCATAATTAATAATTCACAATGCAAATCTAACAAAACAAAAATATAATATAATTTAAATACTGACACATATATATATAATTCTGATCTGCTGCGAACCGCGCGGTGCGGACTGCATGCGGACCACAGCGCTAGACCGATCAGGCAACTGCCTGATCGGTCATGCAGGGCGCTGGGCCGATGGTGGCCGATCGTCGATCGGACACCATCGGCGGCCTTCGGTCGCCGCCCCCGAACAAAACTATAACCCTAGGGGGTGCGGTGAACCCTAGGGATAGCGGTGAACCCGTTGGGTACGGTGAACCCGTCGGGTACAGTGAACCCGTCGGGACCCGTTGGGTAGCGGTGAACCCGTAGGCATTGGGTAACGACTGATCGGTTAGGGAAGTCCCTGACCGATCAGGCACCTTCCTGATCGGTCAGGGATGTTCCTGACCGATCAGGCAGTGCCACGTACGTGGTCCGCACGCGGTCTGCAGGGAGCGGTCTGCAGAAGATCATTTTTGTATATATATATAGGATTTTCAAATTAATCGATGATAAGATTAATTGCATTAAGTAGTTTTGATGCATGATACATTCTAGATTATAACTTTAATAATTGTATGAAACATTTACTTGTGAGTAAACAAGAACAAAAATTGAAGAAACAGATAAAATAAACTAAATCGATCTCGCATTACAATTACATGGATACATGTATTGTTTGGTGGCAATCATGTATGTTCAGAGAAAAGTATGATAGCAAACTATGTAAAGAACTTGGTAGAATGAATCGCTGCATTAACTACATAGCCTATTCAATTTACTAATCAACTTGCATATTGTTTCCACTAGTTAATGCAGTAGTTAGCCTATTCAATTTGCTAATCAACTAGTTTCACACTTCCACTGCAAGTCTGCAAATTACGTAAACAACTTGCTAACCATGAATCACTGCATTAACAGACTAGTGGATTGCTCAACTTTAACCTATTTCAATTTAACCATATGTGCTAATATGCGAACGGCTACTCCCATAAACCATTGATAACTTATTATGAGTATTAAGTACATTGGAAATAACAGAATTGGGGAATTTTCAGAAACAAAACATGATTAACAAAAAAATTAAAAACATGATCGTTTACTGGCAAGGGAGGCGAGCTTCGTCGGAATCGTCGTGACGAGGAAGGGCACAGGCGCACAGCAGGAAAATTCAGCGGAGGGAGGGCCGCAGCAGCATAGGGCACAGCTAGAGAGACGATTCCCGGCTCGTAGAACTGTAGAAGTCACGGCTAGGGCAGGGCACAATAGGGCACAGCCGGAGAGATGATTTCCGGCTCGTAGATCTATAGAAGTCGCGGCGAGGGAGGGCTTGGCGAAGAGAATGGCGGGGACGGCACCGCGGTAAGATAGGGCTTCGGCGCTTCACGAGTCGTGAGAGAATTTGACGAGAAAAGAGATATATTAGGCTCTGGCCCAAAGCCTGTTCGGCTGTTCAGGCCATTATAAAAAAATAATAATTTATTCATTATTAAATTTAATAGTTGAAATAAAAAAATATGACTCTAAAAAGAATAATAATTAAGAGAGTGAAAATGAGAAGGTGAAAACCAAAGTGAATGACGTGGCACTTTGTATGCATGATTTCCGACGGGTTCACCGTGCCCCCTAGGGTATAGTTTGATTCGGGGCAGCGGTCGAAGGCCGTCGATGATGTCCAAACAATAATCGAACGTGTGCATATAAAGTGTCACGTCATGTCACGTTATACCACATCATTCACTATTATTTTCACTCTCCCATTTTCACTCTCCTTATCATTGCTCATCTTAAAAAAGGAAAGACCCTAGACAATTGCCTAGTTTGCCTCTCCTAAAGCCGGCTCTGACTACTATACAATTGATATCACAAGTCTAACTCATGGCGTTTGAGTCTATGATAATTTTTACACTGTCTTATTTTCCAATTTTAAAAAATATTAATTTCGTTTTATAATGTGAACTATAGATATGAAGTTTTAGCTTTTATTTATTTATTTTATTTATCATCTTATGGCTTTCCCTTACAATATGTAATATTATATTTTGTGATTGCAACTCTTACATCGGTCCACGTTAGCTCCGCCCCTTTATAGATGATGCATGTTTTCAGAAAAAAAAAAAAATCCTTTCATTGCTTAATCGTTTGATGATCGATTATAAATTCACATCATGATTTATTTTTTTTTTAAATAATTTAGGGACGAATTATCAAAATAACATGGGACGGGGCTTGAGGGACGCATGGAATGCTAACTCATAATTTACCTCATTTTATATAATTAGAAAAAAAAATGATGAATCAAGCAGCAGACAAATTAAACTTGGATGACCGGCCCGGTCCCACGGAAGTTTTCCATCGGTCACCAGGTAAATCGAAGAGCGCTCGCGGTGGCCAATCTAGACGCTCAACGTCCCAGGGTTCACGCAACCATTTTATATAATTAGGGAAGAACTAGGAAAAAGCATTATTATTTATTTATTTATTTATTTTATCACAAATTGATGCGAAATACAGGGAAATATTTTCCTTTCTCTGTTTTTTTCACCCTTCCCTTTCATTCACTTTTATGGTTGAAATTGACTGCATTGATGCCTTTGAAAGATTCCTGCTACTTTGTTTCTTCCTCCGCTCTATGCCTCTCTACCCCTCGTGCTTACTTTTCTATTTCACTTCGAACGAGGGACTAAAATAAGAGAAAAAAAGAACGAGTTCTTATTGTCAAACATTTTGTTTTCCAGTAGAAATATTTAAGATTTAATTAGTTTGACAAATTACTGAGAGTCCCCACCTTGCATGTGAATTCCAAAGTTCATTTTAGATAAAACGAGGGCATGAAGTTGCACGCCCAAGCCATTTCAAGTACTCAAACATTCAAATCTCACCTTCACCCAAGTTATTTTATAAAACGGTATTGGTGCTAGCGGATAAGGTATTATCATTTTTAAAGTTTGAAAATTAAAATCTGACAAAGTCTATCATACCCTTAAAGGTCCATACTTACTAAAAAATCGAGCAGCATCTCTCTTATACAACGGATAAATTGGGACATTTATACATAACTCTCCACAAAATATAGCTCAGTTTCACACGGTTGACATCATAATAATAAAGTAAATTCACAACCACGCAGTTAATATCTTTAAGAAAAATAAAAATTAGCAGAGAGTCTATATACAAAGAAAACTCTAATGTAAGTCAAAAAACGAACATACCAGCCCAATATAATATAAAACTAAGACAATACTAGATAAATAAATTAAATACCAGTCTAGAAAATAAACGCAGAAATAAACTAAACACTGAAACAAACTCCAAACCAACTCAACACTGTGGGACTGACAACTGGATTCTCTCCTGGCTCCAGATAATGCATTTATCTACTACCTGAAATAAAAGTAAATGGTGGGGGTGGTGAGTCCGGGTGGATTCTGTGGGTATATGACTAGATAAACATATGACATAACAAAAAGTATAACAAACAGAAAAAATAACAGTGTACAATATCTAAGAAACAAAATAGTAACAAAGTAATAACATAACATAATATCGAAACATACATGCATGTCAACCAAATGTAACAATCATAGCTCATATAAATGTACCAAACATAAGAAAATACATAATACAATAAATGCATATGATGCAATGACATGTGTCACCTCTGACGCCAGTCAAACAGCCATCACATCACATCTGTGTGATCGAGTGGGTAGGGTTGTGATAACTATACGCACTCCAACGAATACCACTAGTATATGTGGTTGAGTGGACAGGATGCTGGGGAGCCAACTACTCCAAAAATCCCAAGAAAAAAAGGGGGAGCCACCAACAGCTCTAGTATCCCTCAAAAATAACGGTGAGGGTGTTAACTGCTTGCCTACAACTCCAATATCCACTGTACATGAGTGATCGAGTGTGGCGTAGCTGCTCGCACTCTAGCAACTACCAAGATGAGTGGTTGAATAGGCAGAGCAACTAAAGGACTGACGACGACTTAACCATATGAAAGCCAATACTCGTCAGTATGCAACTGTGCAGATATGGTGTGTGATACAAAATGCACAAACAACCAAATAACTACGATGTAACGATGCAACCAATAAATATCAAAAATCACCAAATATGCAACTAAACTACTAGGTAGGGTATCTCTAATGTCAATCAACCCTAGTTGTGTTTAATGATCATTTTAAGTACTCGCATACAAGCGGTACTTTACAGAATAGAAAATCAAGGATGAGACTGTACGGACATAAAATACGATTAGCTCGAAGATCAAACAAGAAAGATATCAACGGACGATATAAAAAAAACAACAAAAGACAAGGTCAAGCAGTCCTACTCAGACATAAACAACTATGCATTTAAGATAAATAATCTACAGAATACAAAAGGAGAGTACCCGCCTTATTTGTAGAACGTGTCCGAAAGAACCCCCACGACCGAACTCACGTAAATAGTCAAGGTTTGTATCACGATTAGAGATACGCTATTTATAAAACTAATATATAGCCAAACAAATACAAACTAAATTAGGATTATTCCTAATTATAACGACCATTTGATTGATCCCAACTTATTGATGAGCTACCACTCAACCCGACTATCAAAATTAAGTTATTAGGTTTAATCCCTTAATTAACATTAATATTTACATCCAATTAGAGGAGGAATAATTAATCAACGAGACTAAACCCAATCCTAACCTATGACCTAAATACTCCAAAACTATTTCTCCATGGCACAATAGCCCATTGAACAAAATTAAACAGATCACAACTTCAAAACAATATAAATCCCACCGTGTAATTCATAGCAAGAACGGAGTTTTAGGGTTTTTATTAGTTTTTTGAAATTTTATAGAAAACCCCTTTTAGTTTGGTTTATCTAAATAAAGCCCTTAGTTTTTGTTTTTTAAACTTTTTAGCCCTCTAACTTTGGGTATTTAACAAAGTCAGTGTGTTCATCCTTCTCACGCATTAGTCACAACATCTAGGCTAATAGTCCTCGTAATTTACCATCTTCATATTGTTCTGGGATGAGTTGACGGGGCGCTAAAGCCAGCGAATCGTCTTGTATCCTCCTGTCATCTTTATACAAAGCTATTGCCTCCACGGCTTAGGAGAGATTGGATGATAAAATTATTTGATTAGATAAGAATCCATTTTTACAGTATTTATTCCCCAGTTAAGAGCTTATTCGATATGTGATTTATCTTTCTTCGTCTGAGACCGAAGATAAGAAAACTAGCGGTGAACGAAATATGTTTCATTTATAGAAACGCTATTTGCCCTTTATTAACACACATAGCAATAGGTTCGGTTTAGAAATATAACATGGCTGGTGAAAAATAGTTGGCTTCTAGCAAGTTCCGTGTTGACTTGTTAGCCTGGGGATTAGGTAGGCTATCTTTTTCAATAGAACGTAAGGAGCTTTCTGTTTATTTTTGTCCTTTTATCTATTTGCTGATGAGATACCATTCGCCATAGGCTTGTAGCCTTTGAATTATAACTTCTTTTTGTTACTGAGACTTGTAAATCAACAAAATACTTATGTTTTATGCTTATTTATTTCTGATTCTTTCTTTCTGCGTTGCTGCATTCATAACTTGCTAAGTTTTCCTTTTGTGTTTCTGGTATTTATCTACGTGAGACAGTAGAAGTATAATTGTAGTGATGTTACTGTCCAGTAGCTGAAAAAGAATTAGCTTCATTTGATTAATACTTCTCTTGTTTCTGTCCACAAGAATCGAACTCATAGAAAGAAGAGTCGAACAAGGATCCTTCTCGCGATCTTCTTGGTGTGGCTAATACTCTGCAATAGTTTCTGAAAATCTTGCTTTGTTCTGCTCCAACTTGTGCCGATCCCAAGACAGCTGAATCGTTCCAAGGAATCCTTTCTGTTGCTTAATTCAGGTACCAATTTTTTCTTCTCTGTAGCGTATACAATGATCCAAATTAAAGCTCCAACAGTTTGCTGATAAATCATATGATCGTTCATGATAGAGTTCTTTCACCTCAGAAGTTCCTCGATTTGG
This sequence comes from Boesenbergia rotunda, assembly GCA_024364735.1. Classification (NCBI taxonomy): domain Eukaryota; kingdom Viridiplantae; phylum Streptophyta; class Magnoliopsida; order Zingiberales; family Zingiberaceae; genus Boesenbergia; species Boesenbergia rotunda. The sequence continues at coordinate 10,713 of JAGFNQ010007589.1, read as the reverse complement.
CTGATGCAATTAGACGATAGCTCCGAACTCAGTTTCTTGTGATTTTGTTCTAGCAATTCAACACGATCATCAGTTCAGAAATCATCGAGATGTCGTACAAAAGAAGACTGAGTCAGATATGGGCACTTGTTTTCATTCTCTCTGATCTTTTAGGTAGGATTTCTCTGCTATTACTACAGTGCGAGTATATACCTTAATTTTTCTTCCCCAATCTTTGTTGATTTATTCACATCACGAGACGGGAAGTTTACATACTGCTTAGTGATTCAGAGACTGCGATACATGCCCAATACTGCGTGGCGAAGGCTGGGGCTGATCAGACTGCACTTGCCAATGGCTTGAACTGGGCCTGCGGACCTGGCGGTGCGAATTGCAGCCCCATACAACCCGGTCAAGCTTGCTATGTCGCCAACAATTTGACGGCCGTCGCCTCTTACGCTTACAATGACTACTTCCAAAAATCAAGGGCGACTGGTGGCACTTGCAACTTCACCAACACAGCCACCCTCACCTTCAACAATCCCAGTAACTAATCACACTCTTTCTTAACTTCTGTAGCTCAGTGGAATCTTAATGTCAATTGATTGGGTTTTTCAGGTTTTGGCAATTGTATCTTCAGCGGCAGGTGAGTTTGTTTTGTAGATTCTGCAAGTGTGTTTTTGATGGAATGTATTGAGATTAGTTTTAATGGAGTTCTTTTTTTCTTTGGAACTGGAGAGCAGCGGGACGAACTCAAGCACTGGAACACCCACAAGCCCGAGCCCAACCTCGACGCCGACGGCCTTCGGACCACCCACCCCCGACGCCTTCGTTCCCTTTAACGATGCTACTTCGATATCTTCGGCTCGTTCGGTGGCTTATCTGCTCCCATTGATGGGTCATTTTCTGTACTACGTTTTGTGATCAATATTTGGGGTTTGTAGATGACAAAAAAAAATGAACAGTTTGTCATAATACGGGTGGAATTGTTTTCAATCCTAATTAATTCCATTGTCCCTGATCAGTGTTCCTATTGTTTTTATGTCTGGATCGTATGTTGTGTTTGGGAGGAGGTGATGATGGGGGGAGGGAAGGATAATAAAGGGTAGGGAAAATAATTAATCTTATTTAGGAACGAGTGAGTTACGAAAACAAAGGGGAAGGAAGGATAAATATTAACGAAAAAATACTAAATTCCTTACCTTCCAAATTCGAGTATAAAAAAGGAGAAAAGAAATTCATTAAAAATATATTTCAATTTTATTTTTATCTTCTATCTTAATAGTATTGTCTGGTGAAGTATCACAAGGATAATGACGACGACGGCGACGGCGACGCTGACTCTGATTATATTGGAGGAGGCTACGTCGACGTTGATGGCTTGCGGAGAGGATATGTGAACTGACAATAACGGCGATAACGATAATGTTAGTGGAGCAATGAAATTATGGATAGTGCCGATCGTCAAACATCGAAGATGACGAAACAATAGCGATGAGTATGGAGATGAAAAAATAAAGATTATTCGATAAAAAAAATAAGTATAGACATAATAAAAATTATAAATTTTCATTTTTAATAAATAATTAATTCAAATTATTCCTAACATCAATAAATAATTTAATTAAATTTTAATAGGATAATTATGTAATTTGATATATTTATTCTTTATTCTTTTCTCTTTCTTCCCAAATAAAATACACATATTCTGTTAATTAATCTTCCTTCTCTTCCAAACAAAATAAATCTAAATATTTTATTTCTCCTTTCTTTTTTTTTTTCTCCGTTCTCCTTTCATTAATGAACGCCCCATCCAAATACAGGGTTGGTGCATGATTGATCTCTGTGCATGCTTTGTAGCATATTGCATATCCCTTTTGACACCAACACTTGGAACTTTGAAAGCAATGCGCCAACCGTCTTTGATTCTTCCTAACCTAAAGAAATCATATCCGAAGAGATGGTTAGCCAGGAGAGTTAGACACCACAAAAGATTAATTAGTGAACTAAATAAAATATTTATTTGTAGAAATATTTTAATTTTATTTGACTATTATTTATCTATTACTTATTATGGAATTCTTATACATCACATATAAGAATAAAATACAGACATCATATATGTGTCATTCACCATGATTTACTTCCTCTGGACACTTGTGGAATAGAGACCAGGGGACCGTTAGGTTGGCGGTTCCAATCTTTTGAAATAATAAATTTCTTATTATTATTATAATATTAATATTACCTTTACTATGTTTCAAATCAAATATTTTTTTACTAAAAAAATCAAATATTTTTTCATTAAATATATATTTGTATATACTCGAAGCAATGGATCAGCTACTGGGCTTCTGACAAGAGTTTGAATAGTTGCCATCACCCATGACGCCGATACATAGGGCCTGGCCTCCTCCCCAACGTGTATCGGCTGCGACCTTGGAAACTATCCAACGACTGCAGTTGCAGAAACCCAAATGTCGACACAGGAAGAAACAGCGGTCAAATCACAATTATTGAAATACATCAAATCAAAAAATAAGGCCATTGACGTTTTTGCGCTGTCCCATCTGAAGGATAGCTCATCCTATATAAAAATCGAATAATATTTTTTTTATATGATAAATAATATCAATCCACAATACAAGATCTATACGATCATCTTATTATCCTCAACCAACACAATTAAAAATTATAATATAATAAAAATAAAAAACAAATACAACCTATAAAAGTTACATACCGATATAATTTACGATAACTACAAGTACCCAAAAGCCTTTTGGGCTTATGTAAATACACAGAGCACAAATACATATCTACATAATAGGATAATAATGTAAATAAAATATTCATAAATATAAATATCAAGATGAAGTCGATTTGACGGAAAGTGAGACTAGTGGCAGAGCTCTCTCCTGGCGACTCTAAGTATCTCAGTCTGAAAATAAAAATAAAGCAAACGGTGGTGAGCGTAGAGGAACTCCACGAGTATATAAACAGATAGATATGCATGAGTATAAAAAAATTATACAAAGCAGTACATAAGTAAACAGATACAGTGTCATAGGTAAAATCAGAATACATGATTGGAAAACTACATACAAGTATATACCAATGTCAAACCCGTTTGCAGTGTATGAAGTTTAGAAATTCCCGAACCTCAATTGTCACTAGACCATATGCAAACAAAATACCTTCTATATGTGCATGTCACCCAAATGCAACAATCATAGCTCAAACAAGTATAGCAAACACAAACAAATACAATCCATGCAATCGTACACATGATATAATGACATGACACCCCTGACGCTAGTGAGTCACCGTCACCGGTCACGGGTGAGGTCGAGTGGGTATGACTATGATAATTGTACGCACACTGTCATCACTACTCCTAAGTGACTAAATGAATAGGATGCTGGCAGAGGATACACTCATCCTACTCCAAATCATATGGGGGAGCATCGCTCTCATCTCCTCGTATCACGGGAAAGAGGAGAAATCCCTGTCTACTACGCTGCGAATATCACTATCAATGAGCAGCCGAGTGAAGCCTTAACAGGGCAACTGTACACACCCTCTTGATGGAACCACTAACTCATGAGTGACAGTATGTGCAGATCCTGATATGACTAATGATCTGTCTCAACCACAAGGGAGTTAAGGAGAATCGCCAATTATACAATAATGCAAAGATTGTGCATAATGCTAACACACACAACACCCATCAAGTAAACCTCAATATGATATACACAGTTCTGAAAACATAAATCATAATCAACAAATAAGCTATTAGGCATGCAATAATGTATCAATAAATGTCAAGTATAATATGACACACAAATATTCCTATGCACACGTGTACACGTTGTGTGCATGTGTGTACTCTATAGAATCAAACTATCAAGTATTGAGATTGTATTCAAAATAAACTTTGAATAACTCAAAGGGACAAGTAGTAAGTATCAAGCAGGATAAATAAAGGTAGACATAAGATAAATCCTACTACTATCCATAAAATAAACCATACATAAAAACCTGACAATATCAATAAAGATAAGTCAGAAGGTACCGCCTCCGATATAGTAGCTTGTAAACGACGAGAACCCCCTCCAAAATATATCCGTGGTAAAATAGCCAAATCAATGTCTTAATTTAGCTATTACAAAAAAATAACTAGTTAAAATCAACTAGCGCCCATATTAGCCCATATTAAGATTAACCCTAATTATTAAAATAATTTAATTAATCTAAATTAAATGATTAACTACTTAATTAGTTGATTCCTCATGATTAGGTTCGTTTTAGGTTTAGTCTACGCTTAACCCAAAATGAAATCCACATTATGAATACATCCAAGCTAACACCTAATTCCTTAGTAAAATTTTGGTAAATCCAAAACCCGATCGAATGCATAAATTCCATAGCTTATATCCAAATTAAAGCCACCAATTCAACTTTAGTTAAAGCATGGGATCAAGGAAAATAAGCTCAACAAACTTATCCCTAATTCCATCTTAGCTCACGGTAGTGTATAAACACCCCAACCACAAGAGCACAACTAACCTTCATCAAACAATTAAGCTCACGGCAATAAGGTGAACAACAAAACAGATCAACTTTCCACAACTCAAAATGAACTCGCAATCAACACAATCCAATCAGCCAACTCTACAGCCTCAAACAACTCCAAATCGAAGTTATATATGATACACGACAACATCACAGCAGTAGGAGAGCAACAAGAAAACATCCAAACACAACACCAATCCACAAAATATCAAGACGGCAAATCTGATCAACATCACAACTCCACCCTCAATGGAGACTCACGAAATAACAAATCCGAAACAGGACAACCCTAATTGAAAACATAGATTCCTCTAAAAGCAAATACAAACAACACAAGGAAATGAGTCATTCATCCTCACTACCCAAAATCTGAAACCTGCGCTGTCACGCCCCCAGAGGTCCATGCTTGCTTGAAAATTGAGCAGCATCTCCCTTATACGACGGACAATCTAGGACATTTGTACATAACTCTCCACAAAATATAGCTCAGTATCACACGATTGGCATCACAATAGTAAAATAAACTCACAACCACGCAGATAATATTGTTATAAAAGATAAAAATAAAAAAGAGCACATATTCAGATTAAAACTCAAGTTTAAATCCAAAGACCAACATACCAGTCTATATATAAGTCTACTGAATAAATAAATACCAATCTAATAAAATAAATGCAGAAATAACAAAAGTGCAGAAATAAAGTAATTGTGGAAATAAAATAAATACTGAAAAACTCCACAAAAACTTGACGCTATGGGACTGACAACTGGATCCTCTCTTGACTCCAGGTAATGCATCTATCTGCTACCTGAAACAAAATTAGATGGTGTGGGTGGTGAGTCCAGGCGAACTATGCGGGTATAAGAGCAGATAAATGCTTGACATAATATAAAATATTACAAGCAGAAAAACAATAGTATATAGTCTCGGAAAATAAAATATCATCTAGGCATGCGTGAAATAGAATGATAGCAAAATAACAAAGCATACATGCATGTCAACCAAATGCAGCAATCATAGCTCATATAAATGCAACAAACACAAGAAAATGCAATAAGTGCATATGATGTAATGAGATGTGTCACCCCTGACGCCAGTCAAGCCGCCATCACATGACATCTGTGTGGCCGAGTGGGTAGGGTTGTGATAACTGTACGCACTCCAACGATTACCACTAGTATAAGTGATTGAGTGGACAAGATGCTGGGTAGCCAACTACTCCAAAGACCCCGGGAAAAAGGGGAAGCGACCAACATCTCTGGTATCCCTATAACATAACTGTGAGGATGTCAACTGCTTGCCTACAATTCCAACATCTACTATTCATGAGTGGTCGAGTGTGACATAACAAGATAATTGCTCGCACTCTAGCAACTACCACGATGAGTGATTGAGTGAGCAGAGCAACTAAATAACTGACGACGGACTTAACCATATGAAAGTCAATACTTGTCACATTACAACTATACAGATATGATATATGATACTAAATGCACAATCAACCAAGTAACAACAATGCAACGATACAAACAATAAATATCAAAATCACCAAACATGTAACTAAACTACTGGGTAGGGTATCTCTAATACCAACTAAACTCTAGTTGTGTTTAATGATCATTTGCAAGTACTAGCGTACAAGCGTACAAGCGGTACTTTATGAAATAGAAAATCAACGGTGAGACTGTATGAGCATAAAATTTGCTTAGCTCGAAGATCAAGCAAAAAAGATAACAACGAATGATATTAAAAGACAAAGAGTAAGGTAAAGTAGTCATACTCAAAAATAAAACAGCTATGCATTTAAGTTCAATAATCTACAAGAAATAATGGAGAAGTACCCGCCTTTTATATAGAGCGTATCCAAGTAAATGTCACGTCCAGATGCTCGTATTAAATCAGTCCTATACCAAGAATAAAATTAGCTATCTATACAAGTAATTAAATTAGCTAAACTAACTACTAAATATCATTATAATCTAATCATAATTCAACATTCGTTTCTGTGTGGCACACGACAAGGATACAAAGTCAAAGTAATAAGCTAAAAACTAATTTCCGGCAACATCAACTCTAAGATCCATCATTCCGAAATGGAAAACCATTTGGTAACCAAATCAACAAGTCACTGATCAGCAACTCCTCCAAAGACTCATAATAGTTGAGTTCCACCAACTCAAACCCAACCCCATCACACACGACATTGAAGGAGAAAGGACTACAACAAAATAGGATACATAAAGGAGCTCATGGTAGCGAAGAAAAATACTAAGATTAGTCAACTCAAACCTAACTTCCCAAACTCTGGATTAAATCCAAACATACAGAACTATTGTTCGCAAATCCAACCAACAACATCAAATCTGAACACAACCAATAAGAAAAAACTCACAGCTCTAAAATATACCCAACATCTCTTCAAGCTCCAGAACTGAACAGACCCGCAACCACAACCTTTGAATTCGAATCAAAGCAAATCAAAGGAAATAATCATGGCAAGAACACCCCATGATCAGCTGAAGCATGCTAAAATCGAATCACAACATACATACTTCTACGATTCCCATTCCAATCACAACAACAAATCACTCACATCCACCTCTGATCTTCTACGATTGCCATTCCAATCACAGAAACAGATCACTCACATCCTCTGATTTCGGATCAAAGCAAACCAATGCAATTTACAACCAAAATTTTAAATCAACTACTCCTCTTACCTTCTCCCAACCAAAAGTCACGATCATGCATCTGAGAAGCAAACGGAGGTCGATGCTCGCGAAACCATCCAAGAAGATGCACAGCAAGTTTCGGGAGGTTGAAGCATTCGATCGGTTGGGTCACGGGGAGAAACGAACCAAGAGGGGCTGCGGTTTTCGACAGTGGTTAAGGGAGGAAGATCGCTAGCCCTAATCCGAGGAGATGGGGTCTCGTCGGAGGACAAGGGAGGTAGGATGAGAGAGCGCCGGCCGACGGCTTCGCGGGGAGAGGAAAAATGGCGAGGGTCGGTGCATCGAGGGAGGAGAGGGAATTTTCATAGGAAAAGAAGAAAATGGAAAAGAGGGAATTTTAGGGGGTGTTTAGTATGCTTGTTTTCCATTTTCATTTTATGTAGAAAATGCGATTTTCTGGATAACGTGTTTGGTTTGTATTTTCCAACCTTGTTTTTCAGAAAAAGATATAGCGTTTTCTGGAAAACTAGAGAATGAAATAAAGTCATTTTCTTGAAAATGAGAAAATATGGTTTTCTGGAAAATGAAAATAGAAAATGGAACAAACCAAACGCCCACTTTGTAGCGACCCGCCTTCTCTACCTTAGACGAACCGCTACTTTATCTACTTCTTGACTCTAACGCACGACTAAAAATGCGGAACTTTTTTTTTTCTTTTAAATCCATCTAAGAATGATATTCTAACTCTAATAGTCATGCATGATACAATGGCACACTTCCTTTCTCTAGGACTTCTCTGCAATGGTACCAGTCGACTGCGATCTAACCAGTCGACTGGTATCAGCCACAGAAAGTTTCTGGGCGCGGCACCAGTCGACTGGCCTCTTGGCAGTCGACTGATGCATCGAACAGAAGCTACTGTTCGATAGGGCAGTCGACTGATACTGAACCAGTCGACTGGCACGCCTGAAAACCTGAAATTCAGATTCGAAACCTTGTTTCAAAAGTCCACAAAACTTATAGTTTCAAGCCATACAAAGACTCAACACCATTTCTATACTCTATACTAGTTTCCTAAACATTTTAGCCAATCAAAACAACTTCATAAACTCGAAATTAGAACTTTTGCGGAAGTAAATAAGTTATGAAAATCTATATGAACTTTAAACTAGAGTTTTGTACCAAACTTAACTCCTATGCATTCATAACACCAAAACACATGTTCTACACCTCACTAAAGCATTTTGGAATGTGAATGCAACTTTTCTAAGCATATTTAAAGCAATAAAAACTTGATTCAAGGGAATCTCACAATATCTTGACACATGCATCAAATAGCTCCATCAAGTATCAATATTCAAAACTACTCACACTTCTACTCATCTAATGCAATCATAAGGATATGTATGCTAAATGAAATGACATGGAATCTTTACTTGTGATTTTAAGACATGCAAAATATCTAAAACGCAATTACTTGGATAAATTCTATATAATCTAACTTAAACTAAGACTCTATAACCAAATGGATTTTGAGTCTTTTATTCCTCTTGTCCCAAGGACCTCTCCAAGGTCAGCCACCCCACACACGTCACTCAGCATCGCCTTGTCGCCTTCCTTCAGAATTGCTTGCCTTTACCTTTACCTGCAGCAAGAGGAAATGCAACTAATAAGCATAAAGCTTAGTAAGTACTATCTAGCTCACAAAATCTCGAAATGTGCAAACATGCTTTTTATACAATATGAAATCACATGAGATACTTTTATGCTTAAAAGAAAACACTAAAAATATGTATAACTCAAAACATGCATACTAAAGCACTAATAAGTCTTAACTTACTTGTTCTTGGCTTAACTTGAAATTTTAGCAATTCTTTAACTTTAAATCTTTCTTTAACTTTTTGAAAACTTTCTTAAACTTTAGAAAAACTTTGCTAAAGCATATACTTGAAAATAATAACTCACTTGGATCCACTTAAGACGTAAGTACCATCTTATGCGCGTTCCCTAAAAGGTTGGGGTAGCGAGCCACCAATCCTAATAGAGCAGACCTTGGTCTACCAGGGCCAAGACCTTGGAATTGGACACCTGGATTTCTTTAACGACGCCCTTGGACGCCGGGTACTGGCCTTAGAAAATAAAATAGCTTTTCTTTCTTTTCTTTCTTATCTTTAAATGCCTTGGCATTTTAACGAGCACCTTGTGTGCCCAAATCCCTAAGTCTTGACTTTTGGGGATTTCTTAAGGCCTTGGCCTTTTCTTTTCTTATCTTTATCTTCTTTTTTCTTCTCTCATAACTTTTCTTAGTCCCTAACCTCATATAGGATACTTAATCAAACTTATACAAGCATGGATTAAACTAGAGTTACATGCAAAAATCGTAACTAAAGGAAAATTTGCATCTTTAACTTTCTAACGGGAAAAACTTGCGGAAAAACCGCCTCTTACTACAGGTGAGCAGTACTTACATTGATATCTTGGACTTACAACCAAAATTGACGTCTAGGGCTCGGGATAAACTTGAGATCTCGATGAACCGTTCGTGCCTACGCGTTCCTCTCGTCGAGACGAACGAAACGCTCCGCACTCCTTGGTTCTTCCTTGGCCGGCGCCCCCTTAGAGGAGGAGAGGAGGTGGTGGGGCGTGCGCACAAGAGAGGGGAAGAGGGGGGGGTCGGCGTGAGGGCTTGGGCGAGGGAGAGAGGGTTTAGGTTTAGAGAAAATAAAATTCCTCTCTTTAATTATCTATTTATATTTAGGGTATTTAAGTCCAACTTTATAACTTAACTTAATATTTCTCTATTTTCTTTCAGCACACCCCTGTTGGGGCTCCTGGTTAACCCGACCAACTTAAGTCGTTGATCCCACGGGAGGTCTCGGGTTCAAAACTCATCCAGGCAACTTTTTGCCGAAAACTCTATTTCTTTTAATAAAAATACTAAACGGACTCGGAAAATTCCATAAAAATATTCTAAAAATTCCTAAAAATATCTAGAATATTTCTAAAACATTTTTAACTAATTTCAAGGACTTTAAGGACTTAAAATGGAAATTTTTGGGGCGTTACACACTTAGGTTTTGACTTTTTTTCAAAAAAGGCCCCTCACCTTTTGTAAATCCATATCAAGCCATAAATTTTCGATTTTTATACGTTTTAACCCCTCCAAATATCCGTATTTAACATGCGCAAGTTCTAAGATCTGGATACGAATCTAAATCAAACACCAACTATAGATTTATCATAATGGATCCCGGGCCAGCTTGTGTGTAGCCTGGCCTGACAGCCTGGCGCTTCGTCGGCAGGAGATAGGGTTGCCGGCTTCGGAAGCCCGTAGAGTGTAAGGCCTATACGGGCCGCTCGGCTTAGTTCCTTCGAGAATGAGAAGGGATGAGCCCTAGTAAGAGACAGTTATTGAGACTAAGGGGGTCGGAAGCCCCCAAAAGGCGCTCGAGTCCAAGAAGGACTTGATTGGGAGGACCAAGTCCG
>JAGFNQ010007588.1:97351-197342 GCA_024364735.1 Boesenbergia rotunda | reverse complement strand
AACAGAGGTGTAGCTACAGGTTGCATCTCAGTAGTCACAATCTGCAACTGCTTAAATGCCTTCAAGTATAAAATATTGACTGAACTCCCTGTATCTACAATGGTCCTGTGGACCTGGTAATTAGCTATGATTGTGGTGATGACTAGGGCATCATCATGGGGTACATCGACTCCTTGTAGGGCTGCGAGGCCGAAACTGATCTGCGGCCCCTACGCTTGGGCGGAACTGCTGCCCACCTGATAGATGTCTAAGCATCGGACCTGAGACTTCCGAGCTCTGTTAGAATCTCCGTAAGTGGGGCCACCAGAAATCACGTTGATGGACCCGTGCACTGCGTTTTGCTGATTAGCCTGCTCCTCACTAGCGCTGCCTCTCCCCGGGAGAGCCCGGGGTCGGGAACAACTGTCTGGCTGCTTGGGCGGTCGGCCGAGCATTAACCTCTGACTGGTTCTGTGTGGCTCTCCCTCGGCCACGACCGCTTCCCTGCTGAGCTCCTCTCAGGTTACCTCGGCCGGTGCGACCCCGACCCCGACTGGCCTGCCAGCAGTCCTGAAGGTCGTGGGTGTAGCTGTTATGGAAAGAACAGTAGGGCTGCCACCTGGCGGGGAGGCAACCCTGAGCCACCTGTTGGACTATGCCCCGCTCGGCTCCTTGCCTATGCCCTATAGCGCGGGGGCTCCTGAGAGGTCCTCCCGGAGGCATAACTCTCTGATGGTGCTGGGTAGTCTCGGGTGTGGGTCTGGCCTCCGGTCGTCTAGCAGCTTGCGCCTCCTCCACGTCCACATACTTGGTGGCCTTGCCCAGGAGACTTTCAAAGTCCTTTAGAGGCTTTCGGATCAGTGATCTGAAGAATTCTCCTTCCTGTAGACCTTGGGAAAAGGCGCTGATCAACACCTCAGACGTGGCGGTAGGTACATCCAACGCGACCTGATTGAATCTTTTGATGTAGGCCTTCAAGGGCTCCTTGGAGCCCTGCTTCAGGGTGAAAAGGTTCAAGCTAGTTTTGTGGTGTCTTTTGCTGCTCGCAAAATGTTGAAGGAACAACCTCTTGAAGTTAGAGAAGTCCTTCACAGATCCCTCGGGGAGCCTGTCAAACCATCGTTGGGCCGGCCCCGCCAGAGTGGTCAGAAAAGCTCGGCATTTGATACCATCTGTATATTGATGCAGCAACGAGGCATTTTCAAATTTCATCAAATATTCTTCCGGGTCCGTGGCTCCTCCGTATTCAGGGATGGACAGGAGCCGAAAATGCTGGGGCACTAGTTCTTGTAAGATTTGGCACGAGAAGAGGAGTCCAGTGCGCTCTCCCGGGGTCGGCACAAGGGGAGCCTTCCCTTTGTTAGCTCTGTCTTGACTGGAAGAGGCTTCATGAGGGTCAGACTGTCCCTCCCCCTCCGCTGGGCCAAACAAAGCTCGGTGGAAATGGGGACTGTCCCCCTGGCGAACTCCTCCTTCGTTGCCCCCTTGGGCCGTGGGTTCGGTCGGTCTCGCCCGGGTGGGTTGAGAGGCTGTCTGTTGCTCTGCTGCCAACTTTCTGGCTTTGGCTTCTATCAGCAGATCCAAGTCTTCTTGTGAGAGAGTAACAGTCACCCGGTTGGAGTCACTCATCTTCGTCTTTCGATTAGGCGAGATTCCCACAGACGGTGCCAAATTTGATCCTGTCGACAAGCGAAGATCGGTTCTCACCCGACTGACTCGGTCTGACCAAGACGACCCGGTCTGCTGTAACTCGGGGGTCTGACTCGGTTTCAAATAGGGATCCGGTTCAAGTCACTCGGCTCGGACCAAATCGGGACTCATAAAGTAGTGGTGTGGTTGCAAAGTGGCAGCAATCCCCTCTCCGGAGATCAAAGGGGGGTTTATATAGGGGAAGGAAAGCTCCCTGCTGTGTCAGAGCTGTCCTGTCTCATTAAGGAATGATCAGCTGTCAGACTGAACTTGTGGCAGCTTTATTAATCCTGTGAGACTGCCACAGCCGCCTGACACACTGTCTGGACTATCTCTTCTGCTTCTCATTAACGCTGGCGGCTCTGTCAGGTGATGATTATGTCAGAGGTATGCTACCTTAATACTAATAGAAGCGGGCTATAGTCATTCGGTCGGCTTGCTATAACTTACAAACAGAGTCGGTCGGGTAAACTCGGATCCTAAGCCGATATCTATGGAGCCTACCCAGGGGATTCGGCTAACGATTCTCGACCTCGAGCGGCCAACCTCGGGTGACTGACCCCGAGTAGTCGACCTCGGGTGACCGACCCCGAGTGGCCGACCTCGGGTGACCGACCCCGAGTGGCCGACCTCGGGTGACCGACCCCGAGTGGCCGACCTCGGGTGACCGACCCGGAGTGGCCGACCTCGGGTGACCGACCCCGAGTGGCCGACCTCGAGTGACCGACCCTGAGTAGCCGACCTCGGGTGATCGACCCCGAGTAGCCGACCTCGAGTGACCGACCCCGAGTAGCCGACGTCGGGTGACCGACCCCGAGTAGCCGACCTCGGGTGACCGACCCCGAGTCTGCTTTACTACCCGAGCCCCAGGTCCGGCCCCTGATCCCAAGGGCGACCTGGTTTAACTCTCCTCGACCCAGGTCTTGCTGGATCGACCTTGACCGGGCCCCGCACCCTTTCGAAGAACCGCTCGTCCGAATCAATAGTGATAGAATAACGATGGAAACAGCGCCGTCGGTCATCTCTCCGTCGCAAGTCAACGGTAGCGACGGATTTGACTTTCCGTCGTTAATACTTAATAGTGACGAAAGTTAAATATCCGTCGCTATTAGCGACGGATTAGTCAATTATCCGTCGCTATTTTATCATAATTGGCGACGAAAAATAAATTATCCGTCGCTATTAGCGACGGATATGGGAAAAATCCGTGCCTATTTGCGACGGAATAGTCAATATTCCGTCGCAAATAGCGATGGATTTTAAAAAAATACGTCGCTAATCCTGGAAAAATTCGAGCAACTTCAACCCGTTTTTTTCCTTCCCATATATACATTCATTTCCAATAACAGACATAAGAAACACAACAAACATAACAAATATCCAAACATAACAAACACAACAGACACAACAGATATATACATTCATTTCCAGGAGCTAATTACATAATAAACATTTCCAAATCCAAACATTTCTAAATCCAAACACATAAGAAATATATTGGTATCATATCAAACACATAAGTCCAAGTTCCCATACACATAAGAAATATATCAAATACATATCAAACAAGAATTGAATCAAAAGTCCAAGTTCATACATCAAAAGTCGAAGTCTAAATATAAGACATACATACATGAATCAAAAGTCGAAGTCGTAATGAAAAATTATAGTTTAGTAGAGAAATAATACATACATGAATATCAAAGTGAATACTGGATAAAAAAAATATTCATGCACAATAGAAGCCAAACTACATAAATAAAAGTTAAATAGAGATACAACTCTAATAATGTTAAATTTGTAAATGAAAATGAACAAATAAGAAACAATTAAGAAATAATATCCAATATACATACCTTTTAACCGAGTCAATATCTGAATTCAACTCTGATAATGTACAATCTGTAAACGAAAATGAACTAATAAGAAACAATTACTGATGAATATAATAACAAACTAGATAGTTATTGATGCATATAATAACAATTACTTAATTCAACTCTAATAATTTGATTTTGTAAAATATAGACAAAAAATATAACATACCACAAAAATATCTCTACTCCTCTGGGGTATCCTCAGGATCCTGTGTCACCTGAGACTCAAAATGAAAAGCTGTATTTCTACATTTACGTTGATTACATGGACACTTTAACTCCGTGTCATTCAAACACTCAGGATGACACTTTGCAAAGTTCATAAATTCTTCCACTTCAGCAAAAAATTCTTCACGAATAAATCTATTATCTAACCTATTATACACCCATGCCTTGTTCAGATACATTGTATCTGAATTATCAACCACAAATAACAATCCATTATCAATCACAAATAACAATCTAAATTATCCAACTTTATTTCTAATTAATCAAACAAAATTATCCTAATTAATCAACGGTAAATTGCATAAAACTCCCCAATGGCCACTTGATCTTTGCATGCACTCCCCATTTGAATTATTCTTTGTATTTACTCCCTGATGGATTGAGTATAAAAGAGTGAAAATTGAGTATACATCAGTGAAAATTGAGTATAAAAGAGTGAAACTTGAGTATAAAAGAGTAAAAATTGAGTACACGTGTTATTGATGTGGTGGATGCAATCTTACATACTCAAATTTCTAACTTTTATACTCAACTTTCTTCAAATAATACTCACCAAACTGTCTTGTCAATCCCATCAGGGATTGCATGCAAAGAAAAATTTGTGTAGAGATTGCATACAAAGTTGAAATAGCATGTGGGGTGTTTATGAAAATTTACCCATTAATCAAACGAGATATATTAGGTCATAATCAAATAATATAATTCAAATTATTCAAACAAGACAAAATCAAATAATATCAAAACATATTTGAGGCATAATTAAATAATTAAATAGTTAATTAATACTTAATAAATTAATTAAGCAATTAATTAATTAATTAATCATTTAATTAAAATTTAATTAAACAAAATTATCCTAGGGTTAACTGTTGCGGCCGGCGACAACTGCGCTCGGCGGCAGCTGCGCCAGCTGTCGCGCGGCCGCAACAGCCTACGCGCAGCCGCAACAACCCTCGCGCGGCCGCAGCAGCCGTGCCTGGCCCCGGATGGCCGCGCATGGCCGTGACGGGCGCGGCTGCCGGAAGAAAATTGTCGACGATGAAGAACATGCGTGAAACTTACGAGATGAAGCGTACCTGTGATTGGAGGAGGGTTCGCCGGGGACGACACGCGACGGAGAAGAGAAAAGAGAGAAGAGTGATCATGCGCGGCCGGGGGGGGGGGGGGGGTCGAACGACGCAAATTAAACCTAATTTAGCGACAGATATAACTTGCCCGTCGCTAATAGCGACGGAGAAGCTACAATCCGTCGCTACTAGCGATGGAATAATAATAATTCGTCGCTATTAGCGACGGAACATTAAATGTTCCATCGCCAAACGCTGATTTTTTTGTAGTGTCTCCCTGTTCCGAAAATGAACGACGGGATGACGAGTCATCAAAGCGTACCCACGACGATGATAATGGGGAGAAAATATTCACGCCCTACGAGATTAACACGAGCGTTAAAGAAGGCGCACCGGAGGATTTTCCGGTGGAGCCCACTCCGACGCTCAAGTCAGGAATCTTATCTCTTTTCGTAGGACAACGAGGAATCAAAATTTTTTCTCAGTTTGGAGAACTTACCCTCTTACCTGGTAGCCGAGACATCTTATATACCTGAGGTCTTTATCACACGTGTCTCCACGTTCTCCTCCACGTTCTTTAATCATCGATTACTTGATAGATATTCTATCTTTTGGTAATGGTCATTGCGATCATTAAGACCTTAATTATCGTACGTTGTGGACAATAATTATCCGATGATTTTCCTATTATGGAAAGAGGAACGACTACTTAAAGTCAAGCTTTCTGGCTCTTATGTTGATCTTTGGGCTCCACTCTTCTGTGTCAGTCTCGGAGTTTTATCTCCCGAGCTGACCTCGGGACTTTCATCCATTTTCCCGAGATAGTCTCGGGAGCCCGATTGCCGGTTTGACCTCTTCTGCTTGGCTATTGCCTTGGGGATATGTGACTGAAGTGAAGGCTTGGTAAATACTCAGTCCTTCACACCACTCTCTGAGTTTGCACCCTGTAAATTTTCTGCCATTATCCGACACCAAATTTTCTGCCATTTTCTTCCACAGGATTTTTATCACGGCGACCTTCGTGATGTGCGCAAGCGGTTCAGCTTCAACCCACTTGGAGAAGTAGTCAACTAGCACTAACAGGAACTTCTTCTGCTGAGGTTCGATTGGAAAAAGACCCACAATATCCATTCCCTACTAGTCGAAGGGACATGAGACAGTGGAGGCTCTTAGTAGCTCGATCGGGCGATAAGTGATATGCTGATGCTTTTGACAGGCTTCGCATTCGGCAACAAATTTGACAACATCGGCTTAAAGCATGAGCCAAAAATATCCAACCAGAATAATCTTCCTAGCCATGGATCTTGTTGGGCCAATCTATGATCCGGAGTGACCATGTGTTTTGATGTTTGGGCAAAGAGTTTAAGTTAGGTTTATCCTTGTGATTTGATATGTGTGATTGAGTTTGCAGGACTTGGTGAGTCACATATGGAGGATGCATCCGAGGGACGAGAGACGAGGGAAGAGGACTCCAAGGGCAAGCTGAAGGAAGTGGACTTCAACGGGCACATGTGAAGGGTGGCATGGAGACAAGCCGAGGGCTTGCATGCGCATCCGAGGGACGATAGCTGTTGGAAGAGGACTTCAAGGGGCGAGCCAAGGGAGTGGACTTGAAGGCATACGTGAAGGAGGGTCTTCGGAGTGAGGGAGAGTGAAATTGTAAGCTGGGCAGTCGACTGAGGATGGATCAGTCGACTGCCAGCAGGGAAACTCGAACTCATCGAAAGATTAGTCGACTGGTCTGGGACCAGTCGACTGATCAAGTCAAAAACTAGCCGTTACAGCTAGCCATTGGCCTGCTGTTTGGCTGAGACTAGTCGACTGGCCTGGGGACAGTCGACTGGTAGCGGGATTTTCAGCCAAGAGATCTATTTAAAGGGGCTCGATTTTGGCTGAGTGCTCTTGACGAAATGAGCTTGTTTAAAGCTCATTAGTAGTCTTAGTTGCTCAGAAGTGTGTTCGGGATTGTGGCGAGATTTCTCCACCCACAAGGAGCTACACGAGCTAGCCGG
This sequence comes from Boesenbergia rotunda, assembly GCA_024364735.1. Taxonomy (NCBI): domain Eukaryota; kingdom Viridiplantae; phylum Streptophyta; class Magnoliopsida; order Zingiberales; family Zingiberaceae; genus Boesenbergia; species Boesenbergia rotunda. The sequence continues at coordinate 190,490 of JAGFNQ010007588.1, read as the reverse complement.
AGGGCATCCGGGGAGTGATCCACCGAAGGATCAAGGGATCATCCACCTTACGGACAACCGTGGAGTAGGAGCGTCATCTTCGAACCACGTAAAGGTTGGCGTTAGCATTGTTTTTAGTTTGTTTATTTGTTTTTCCGCTTGCGCTTGCTAACGTTGTAGGTAGAGAATCGAAGAAAAGCTATTCACCCCCCTCTAGCAAACAATCACGACCCTAACAAGTGGTATCAAAGCGAAGGTCGCTCATCTACGAAGTAACCGCCGAGAGAGCACAAGCTAGAGGAAATGATGATGGAAGACAAGATGGGCGATGACATCAATATTCCACCTCCTTACGATTATGAAGATTTTGACTATTGGAGGACAAGAACGAAGATTTGGTTTGGAATGGATTGGGAGTGCATGATGGTCCTAGAAGAGCCCTTCGAGATTCCAAGAGATAAGCTCGGGAAAAGACTTCGACCTAGATATTGGACTAAGGAGCAACAAAGTCAATCAAAGGCCAATGAGAAGGTAATTGCAATATTAGTTGATATTTTGCCTAATAATGTATTGAGTGGTGTAGGTAAATACGAAAATGCATATGAGCTATGAAACAAGATGGGAGAATTCCATGAGAACTCTACACAAACTCAATTAGTGGAAGAGCCAAAGGAAATAAACTCAATGGTCCAAGAAGACAAAAGAAGAAGAATTGCTCATCTCATCAAATGAAGTGGAACAACAAAGTGAGAGGTTGATGGACCTAATTTAGCTAATTAAAGTTGTCACGAATGTGGATCCATCAGAATTTAGAATTTATATAATGCTGGAAACCCTTTTTGCAATCAAAGAAGAAAAACGTAGTAAAGGGGCCACAGGTCGTATTTTTCCAAAGGACCAGTTCAAGTTTGTTTGATTCAAGCTTGCCTTTATGTGTCGTCAATATTTTTAGGTTTCAAATGAAATATGGTTTTGGTTTTGAATGGACAAGAAAATGTAATGAAAAGTAAGAAAATTTTACTAAACGAACTAACAAGGAATTTGCAACTAATAGGAAAATTAATCAACTAAAACACTTAACCAATTTGGAAAATGAATCTGATTTTAATTGGCAACACAAATGCTGAGCAAGATACTCAAAACAGAACTGACATTTCCGATTTAAGCTAATGCAAACTTCTACTACGTGAATCAAGATTAAAACAACCCAAGGCTAAACAATTCTGAACAAATTGATAGAAAGTAAATGCCAAAAATTCTGAAACTAAATACAGGTATTTTCACTAATCAATTCAGAAATCTGTGAATGCAGGAATGAAGACAGAATTGAAGAACAAGGACTACTCTATTCAGACTCAAACTTGAATGTTGAACCTATATGCAGGAATGAAAAATTGTGTGCAGAAACTTGACAACAAGTTGGACACAAGACAATTAACTGAGCTGGAATTTATGCTCTATCCTAAGGATCAGTACGCTTAAGTCAAACTCATGTTCCTTTGGCACAAACACATAAACTCATAGCTGAAATTTCTGAAACAAAACTGAACTTGCAGAATTTTGAAAGCTAATACAATTCGGCTGAGAACTACTGCAGATTATGAAATCAAAACCTTTTATGGATGCTCAGAATTGATTAACAAACAGAATTAACAGGTGAAATGCAATTTTGAAAACTAGGTTTATGGATGCTCTATTCAGAATTGATTACTGAAACTAGCAGACACAAAGTTGATACACAAAAATCAGAATTAACAAACCTGCAGCATTGAAACAAAGCAGCAGATTTTTATGTGAAATAAATCGAACTACTGAAAACAAATCATTAAATCTAATATACGAAAGAATGATGAACTCAGAATTACAGAAATGAAGCTACAAATTCAGATACAACTGACTAAAACTTAAATTCAGAAATGCAGGAAACATCTCCAAGAAGCAGAATTCTAAATGCAGAAATAAACTGCAGCTAATTGCAAATCAAACATACAAGCTCAGATTTAAGAATTCAAATCTAAAATCTAATGGAAGATATCGTAGAACTAATTGTTGCTAATTTCCAATTGAGATCTCAAAAGAAAAATTGATACAAAGAAATAAGGACTGATACGCAACAGTTAAAACAGAATTGCAGAAATGATTTCAAATTCAGAAATGATTTGAAACTAACAAACTGATTTAAATGCAATTGTTCACTTCACAAACACTTAGCTAACTAGTTTGCAGATTTGAAAATCTATCAACTACAAGAACCGATCCAATAGAACTGGTTCAAAATTTAGAAACTACAGCAGATACGAAAAACAAATTTGAAAGACAATTGAAACTGAAATTACAGCTAAAGAACAGAAATTATCTAAGGAAATTAACTCTCAATCACTCTCTTGTCTCGATATCACCTTGTTCGTCACGCAAGGGCAAGCCAAGAACCCCTTAAACTCGCAAATCAATGGAAAAATGGCTCAACTTCAGATCTGCTCACAGAATTGCACTCTGCTGGAAATCCAATTCGATCCACTAGATCTCGCGATGTACAGATGCTATAAAGATTTGGTGTTGATAAGAAACTATCAGAGAACCCCTCAGACAGCTCCGATTGAAGAGATCAGCACCCAATCGCGATCCAGTTGATCAAATAACAGGAATTGATGAAACCCTCACTCAGCCCCTGTTCCGATGCAAAATCTATGATTGAATCTCCATTGAAGCCTCTTCCAAGGATCCAGATCTCGCTCCAAGGTAATGATCGAGTTGGACACGCCTTCAATGGAAGAAATCGCCAAAAGAATTGAAGAAGAAACGGAGAAGAAGAAAACTGTGCTGAAGACGCGACAACTGAGATCGGGCTCTGTTTTCCGTTTAAGTAGTTAAACATTGGACGGCCGAGATTAATCCTGCTTCATCCAACGGTGGATCTTCGTCCGATTTGATTCAAAATTTCCAGATCTTGATCAGAGGTCAGGATCATCCTCGTGGTAGCTCGGATCTTCCAGATCTCCAACGGATGATTCAGATCACCTTGATCTTTGTATGGATGGTCTAGATGACTCTAATCATGATCCAACGGCTAGATGATCTCCGGTTGAGCTGAAACTCTCAGATCTTGATCTGATCGCTCGATTAGCCTTAACCCTCGCTCGGATTGATCAGAAGTTCTCAGATAGTCTAGATCTAACCGTTCTTGCATCGGACGGTCCAAATGAGTCGAAGCTTGATCACTTGATCTAGTCCACTTTTGACTCAACATTTGACCCAACCTAACCCAGGTCCATGATCCCTTCAAGCCTACAAGAGTAGATCAAAAATTTAGTGACAAAACAACTCGAAAATATCAAAATTTGCAATTAAGTCCAAAAAGAGTATAAATCCTAGAACCTAGAGTAAATCCACAATTATACAAGTAAAATATGGGTCAAATACGGATTTAAGCATATGAAATGATCAACAAAATGACGCTTATCAGAGGTCGTGAATGTAGCCAGACACCAAATCATTTGCTCTTTTAGGTTTTCTGCACTTGAAGGTCAGCAATAGTGGAAGCAACAAGTAGGAAACAGAAATGCAGAAATTAAAGAACAAACTGAAAACTCTAACAAGAGGATATACAAGGTTCAGGGATAACTTGCCCCTACTCCTTGACGTGCCCATAAGGTGGGCGATCCCTTGATCGTCGGCAGATCAAGCCCCAAAAAATTCGGATACCAAATCCTCCTTCTCGGTGGAGAAACCTCTCCACACAGATAGTCTCAAGAGAATGATGGAAATACAGCACAGAGACAAAGAAAGCTTACAAAGCACACGACGGAGACAGTTTACAAAGCACAACTCACACCACAACAAGATCCTGGCAAGAGCCTTCACTCAGCTCTTCCTTCTCGCGGTGTCTACCTGCTGATCGCAAACTTCTCCACTGGCTCAAAGCTCTCAAGATGCTTAGCGTTTCTCAAAAAACAGAAGGTGGCACAAGTGATGCACAAGTGATCAGCGGAAGAGAGATTCTGAGATGTTGCCCAAGAAAAGATCCCTTCTCTTCTTCGCCAGCCAACACTTAACCTGCTGCCCTTCCCCAGGTCACCAACCGCTCCTCTGCAGCTCACCAGCTGCTCATCTGCAACAGTCCAGCTACCCCTGACCTCTTCTGTGTTGGAACTTGGATGGCTAGAGAGGGGGGGGGGGTGAATATAGCCAGACACCTACTTCTTTCAACTTTAGGTTTTCTCTGCAGTTGGATTAGTAGCACAGCGGAAGCAAAAACAGAGTTGCAGAAACTAAAACCTAAACTAAGCACAAACACAAAACGCTAACAGAGAGGATTTACAAGATTCGGGAATAACTTGCCCCTACTCCTTGGCGTGCCCGTAAGGTGGGCGATCCCTTGATCGTCGGCAGATCAAGCCCCGAAAAATCCGGATAAAATGCAACATCCTTCTCGGTGGAGTAACCTCTCCACAGCGTTTCAAGATGGATCAAGTATTAAGTACAGGAAACACAAGAAGAAACTTACTGAGCACTTAGAACCACAAGAACACAAGCAAACTTCTCACCGAGCTCCACCCAGCACAGATCTCACTCAAGAACTCCCTTCTTCGTGTCTTCTCGATGATGGACTCGCCAAGCTTCTTGTTTCTCTTTCAAATGCTCAAGTAACACCAGGTTGCTTCAAGGATCACAGTTCTTGCTCAAGATGATGGAACAGAGTTGTCACAAGAGCATAATGTGGAGAACTTCGTTACTGAGACTTGTTTGCCACCAAGCGCTTAAGTCTCAGCTCACTGATCGCCAGGTCACCACCTCACTGCAGCCTCCAGCTGCTCACCTGCAATAGCCAGCTACCACTGAGCTCTCCTGGACTCCCTGAGCTTCCCTCAGCCAAGCCCCAGTCAGCAGCTCCAGCAGTGTCAGCATCCATTGCAACCTGAGATGGAAAACGGACAAACCTGCTCCAAGGAAAGACTCCCATTGACTCTCCTTGAGTGTTTGAATCCATTCCTGTCACCTGCACACTTGATCAGATCATTAGCACAACAAATCAAGCAGAGAATCAAGTATCAAAGATTAAGAGCAGAGGAATCAGATGTGTTCAGACGTGATCAAAGCGTCTGATAGTGCGCTTGAATTAAAGTGATAGGTCACCGGACCGATCAGGATGATCCCAGACGATCAGGCTGGAGCCTGATCGGTCCCCAATGAGAAACCTGGGATCGCAAGCTCGTATGATCGGTCACCCTGACCGTTCACCAGATCGGTCACCAAACCGATCCAGAAATCTGCTTGCCACAATCTCGCCTGAAATACACTGTTGATCGATCACCAGATCGATCAGGACACTCCCTGACCGATCAGGCTGCAGCCTGATCGGTCAGGGTGAGAAACCTCGCGACAGTTGATCGTTCAGATTGATCGATCAAGGTTTCTCCCTGATCGGTCACCAGACCGATCAGGAGCCGAACAGTAGGTTTGCCAAAGTTACTGGAAGCTCCCTGATCGGTCACCAGACCGATCCACGAGGGAACTTTGTGCCAACTTTCGTGATCGGTCACTAGACCGATCCGGGCAAGGCCAAACCCACTCTAAGTCAAGAGAACTGGCTCCCAGCCTCCCCTGACTCGTGCTCAGTCCCTCGGACCAAGACTCCGTGCCCAGCTTCACTCCCCAGGACTTCAGTTAACCCGGCTTCACTCACCAGGACCCGGCTTCACTCACCGAGATTTCCAATCACCTAACCCTCCGAGTTAAGAATTTCCACACCTAGCCCTCCAAGCTAGGACTTTTCCACACCTAACCCTCTATGTTAGGATTTCATCCACCTAGCCCTCCATGCTAGGACTTTTCCACACCTAGCCCTCCAAGCTAGGACTTTCCACACTTAACCCTCCAGGTTAGGATTTCATCCACCTAGCCCTCCAAGCTTGGACTTTTCCACACCTAGCTCTCCAAGCTAGGACTTTCCACACCTAGCCCTCCAAGCTAGGACTTTTCCACACCTAGCTCTCCAAGCTAGGACTTTTCCACACCTAACCCTCCAAGTTAGGATTTCATCCACCTAGCCCTCCAAGCTAAGACATTTCCACACCTAGCCCTCCAAGCTAGGATTTCATCCAACCTAGCTTCTCAAGCTAGGACCTGACCCTCCAAGCCAGACTTTCATCAAAGCTAGTCCCACTAAGTATGCCTAGTCCACGACTAGGACTTAATCATAATCATCTAATCAACCTAAACTAAAATCGGTGTCAACACCAAAACAACAATCAGGGTCAGACTGCATCAACAATCTCCCCCTTTTTGTTGTTTGACAACCCAATTTTAAATTTAGGGATTCAAAATTAATAGTTGCAAATTTCACACTCATAGGGGAATCAGGATCCTCCCCCTACAATAGTTATCGTCCTAAACTTAACCAACCTCACTCTCCCCCTTTGTCAAACACCGAAAAGGGTGTAGACTCGTTGTTAAGTTTAAGCATACTCCCCCTGAACCCTAGGGGTTTCCCAAAACAAGATAAGATTTGATTTAATTTTGAAAAACATATGAAAACATGTGATAAAGATAAAAGAATATATAGCAATCACATGCATCACATGAACATGAAATAGAAATAATCTAGCAATAAGCATAGAATAGCATGAAAATACGAATAAGATCAGATGCATCAAACAACATCACAAAATAGTCAAACACGGCACAAGGCCATAATAGTCAGATCACAGGCATACAACCATAAAGTCATACAATCAACATAATCAAATAGTCAAGTCACGGGCAGAGGCATAATCAATCGTCGGCTGGGGGGTCAGCTTGCATCGGGTCATCAGTCGTGTCGTCAGGAATGAAGAACCCCAGGGCAGTACTACCGGAGGGCGTAGCTGTTGGGACCGGGTGCATGATGACATGGATGCGAGTTCGTAATTTTAAAATTAATTACGTGCAGCGGAAGGTTTAGCATAAATAATTTCTCAAATTATTTAACCACACATCTAAGCATGCAACCTTATGTTGTGTAGACATGATCATATATTTAAAATTTTGCAGAAACGTAAACTAATTTACTTGTTACCTCGGGTAACTCGAAGAAAGGGACGAGATCCAACCGTAAGCGTCCCTTGGAAGCTCCGCCTCTATTCGCGTCCACGCCGAGAATCTTCGGGATGACTTCGCAAAGCCACGAGTTTCGTGTTCTCGAGAACTACTAGATTCTCCGAGAACGCGACAAGAGAACCAAGAGAGAAGTAATCATATCGGAAAAACTCACCACCAAGGTTGGCCGGAATCACAATTTTGGCGAGGTGGAGGAAGATGACTTGCGCCCAATCCCAAGGTGATGATGGCCGGAGAGGAAGATCGTCTTAACAGAAGAACTTCGTCGCCTCGGTGCTTCTCCTTGTGCTTACGGAAAGAAGAAGGGAGAAGAAGGGAGAGGCCGGCCAAGAGAAAGAAGGGAGGAGAGGGAGAGAGCCCAAACAAGAACACTTGGATTATTTCAAATGAATTCCAAGCCTTGCCTTGGGTCCTTTATATAGTGGCCTCTCAACCGCCAAGTCTCTTTTTTCTTATGGAATAAATTTTCATAAGAAATTTATCATATAAATTTTCTATGACTTATTCCATCTTGCCAAGTCTTGATTTTATATCATGGTTAAAATCATATTTTAATTCATGATAAAATCAACCAAGTCTCTTTTTCTTATGGAATAAATTTTCATAAGAAATTTATCATATAAATTTTTTTATATAAATTTCTTTATCACGGTAAATCAATCCATGATTGATTTTATAAAATAAAATAAACCAATCCATGGTTCATTTTAATTTTCATGAAAATTAAATTTTATATAAATTTCTTTATCATGGTAAATCAATCCATGATTAATTTTATAAAATAAAATAAACCAATCCATGGTTCATTTTAATTTCCATGAAAAATAAATTTTATATAAATTTCTTTATATAAATTTCTTTATCATGGTAAATCAATCCATGATTGATTTCATAAAATAAAATAAACCAATCCATGGTTCAGTTTAATTTCCATGAAAAAATAAACCAAACCTTGGTTTATATAAAAATTTATATCATCCATAATTTTATAAAACAAACCACACTTGATTTATTTTATAAATTGAACCAAATAATTTGGTTCCCTCCCTTTGTTGTGGCCGGCCAAGCAAAGAGGGTGGGGACCCTCTTTGGCCGGCCTATCCAGGCCACACCCCAATGAATAAAACTCATTTAATTCATTTATTAAGTCTTCAAAAGACTTAGCCATTTTACGCTTCCGATGCGTCTCTGAAAAATTCAGATTCGACTTATCATTTGGTTCAACCAAACCTAATCTCTCTTGATTGGAAAATTCAATTTTCAACTCGTTTTAAATCCCTTGGATTACTCGTAGTGCGTGTGACTAAATAGACTTTCAATTTATGTTGGTCGTTGATAGATACATTTTATTGATCATTTGAGTTGCTAAAATCCATGTTTGACCTATGTTTTTATTGCTTAATTAGGAAATTGCCCTAGGTTTTAGAACTTACTTTTATTTTGGACTTAATTGCAAATTTACACATATTTGGATTATTTGGCCACTAAATTCTTGATCTATTTTTGTAGGCATGAAGGGTTCATGGACTTAGAGCATATTGGGTCAAATTTGAGTCGGAAGTGAACCGGATCGAATTATCAAGCTTACGATTAATCCGAGCCGTCCGATTCAAGAGCGGCTAGATCTGAGCCATCCGGGACAATCTGAAGCAATCCGAGCTAGGTTAGGGTTGATCAAGCACTATGATCATAATCTGAAGGTTTCATTCCAATCAGAGATCATCCAACCGTTGGATCAAGCTCGGAGGGCTCTAGATCATCCATTCACAGATTAGGTTGATCTGGACCATCCGTTGCACATCTGGAGGATCCAAGCTACCACGAGGCAGATCCTGACCCCAGATCAACATCCTCAAAGTTTGGCTCAAATCAGAGCAAGATCAGCCGTTGGATTTCCTCAATTCAATCTGAGCCGTCCATTCTTATGTATTTAATCAGAAATCCTGCGCAACTCACCCTCGTCGCGTCTTCGCTGTTCTTCGCCGTTCTTCATTAGTTCTTCATGTTCTTAGCAATTTCTTCATCCAAGAAGGCGTGACCACCTCAACTTCCATCCCAGATCAAGAATTGAGTCTTTGGTGATCGTTCCTTGAAGAATTCAGCTCCATTTGCGCTGGAACAGGGATTGTTTGAGGGTTTCGGCAATTCCTCAGTCCGACCACTTTCTTCTCATCTACAATCCATTCCCAAGCGTCTGAGCCACTTGTAGGGGTTCTCAGGTGAGCTCAGACGATTCTCAAACCATCATCGCAGCTCCACCAGTTGAGATAGAGCGATTCGGATTGTAAATTCCAGCCAAGCGCAGATTTGAGCAGAATCGACTTCAGAAATGATTTTCCATTGATTTGCTGAGCCTAGGAGTTCGAAGCCAGCTCTTGCTTGACGACGAAGAAGTTCTTGAGCTGAGGAATGGTTGAGGAGTAGTTTAGCTAGCTAATTTTCATGTTTCATAGTTGTAAATTGATTTCTGGACTTGTTCTGTTTCTGCATTTTTGTACCAGCAGCTTAATTCCAAGTTTCTGAATTGTTTAGCTTAATTAGGTTTTAAATCTTCAAGTTAATTAGTTTATGAGCTTGTTTAGGTGACAATCAAATTCAAATTCAGCTAGCTTGTTTAGGTGACAAATTCAAATTCAAATTTTTGATTGTCACCTAAACAAGCTCATAAACTAATTAACTTGAAGATTTAAAACCTAATTAAGCTAAACAATTCAGAAACTTGGAATTAAGCTGCTGGTACGAAAATGCAGAAACAGAACAAGTGCAGAAATCAATTTACAGCTACGAAACATGAAAATTAGTTAGCTAAATTACTCCTCAACCATTCCTCAGCTCAAGATCTTCTTGGTCGTCAAGCAAGAGCTGGCTTCGAACCCTTAGGCTCAGCAAATCAGTGGAAAATCATTTCTGAAGTCGATTCTACTCAAATCTACGCTTGGCTGGAATTTACAATCCGAATCGCTCTATCTCAACTGGTGGAGCTGCGATGATGGTTTGAGAATCGTCTGAGCTCACCTGAGAACCCCTACAAGTGGCTCAAACGCTTGGGAATGGATTGTAGATGAGAAGAAAGTGGTCGGACTGAGGAATTGCCGAAACCCTCAAACAATCCCTGTTCCAGCGCAAATGGAGCTGAATTCTTCAAGGAACGATCACCAAAGACTCAATTCTTGATCTGGGATGGAAGTTGAGGTGGTCACGCCTTCTTGGATGAAGAAATTGCTAAGAACATGAAGAACTAATGAAGAATGGCGAAGAACAGCGAAGACGCGACGAGGGTGAGTTGCGCAGGATTTCTGATTAAATACATAAGAATGGACGGCTCAGATTGAATTGAGGAAATCCAACGGCTGATCTTGCTCTGATTTGAGCCAAACTTTGAGGATGTTGATCTGGGGTCAGGATCTGCCTCGTGGTAGCTTGGATCCTCCAGATGTGCAACGGATGGTCCAGATCAACCTAATCTATGAATGGACGATCTAGAGCTCTCCGAGCTTGATCCAACGGTTGGATGATCTCTGATTGGAATGAAACCTTCAGATCTTGATCATAGTGCTTGATCAACCCTAACCCTAGCTCGGATTGCTTCAGATTGTCCCGGATGGCTCAGATCTAGCCGCTCTTGAATCGGACGGCTCGGATTAATCGTAAGCTTGATAATTCGATCCGGTTCACTTCCGACTCAAGTTTGACCCAATATGCTCTAAGTCCATGAACTCTTCATGCCTACAAAAATTGATCAAGAATTTAGTGGCCAAATAATCCAAATATGTGTAAATTTGCAATTAAGTCCAAAATAAAAGTAAGTTCTAAAACCTAGGGCAATTTCATAATTAAGCAATAAAAACATAGGTCAAACATGGATTTCAGCAACTCAAATGATCAATAAAATAGTATCTATCAACTCCCCCACACTTAACCTTGAGCGTCTCGCGAAAACACTAAGTATGTATCTCTTAGATTTACTTAAGCATAATTAGAAGCAAATGAAAAGAAATTACCTAAGGTTGTCAATTCTCAAAAATCTAAGCTCTATGGATTAATATCTTGTCCTCAAATCAACAACTTAGCCTTTTCATCCATCATGAGTCATTGAGATGAATTCAATTCACTAGCCTTTCAAGGAAAATTTTTGTGGCTCTCTCCTTATGTTCTAAGTTGATGGTGGAAGTGGAGCTCACTCAAACACACATGCTTCTCGTACTACCATAGGCTCGCTTATTATCTAATCACCACCATTATTCATGATTAGGATCAACATCTACAAAAAACAAATCAAAGACATAGAAATGATAAGAAATGGAATAAAAATCAAGGAAATGGAAAAACTGATAAAGTGGAAGACTTGAGTGCTCAAGTAGGTTTCCAATGTGCCTTGCCCCTCTTGTCAGTCTTCTAGTGATATCAAAAATGTGGTGGAGTTAATCTTGAACAATGACTTTGAATTGGATGAATAAAACCCTATTGATCTCAATGTGCCAACTTCCACCTTGCGTGCCAATTTGTCTCTTTTTTTTTTCAGGTTTCGGCTTCTCAACATCACTTTGATACCTTGCAATTCTCTGGTTGCCTTACATCAGTTAGCATCAATTCATACTTGCATCAAATGATAGTAGAAACCTCAAGTGTTCCTCTCACAATTTCAATTCAGCACATGGAATTTCAGCCCCTTACATTCTTCTTTCTTTCTTCTGTTTTTGATCTGAAAAATCCAATCAACTACATTTCTTTCTCCTTTGATCAGCAGTGGAGGTGGCTAACAATTTCAGATACATTCCTATACCTACTGCTTTGATTTATAGCCTCAAAAACTCAAATTTGGTTGCAAGTTGATACAAGGCTGTCTTGATAGCTGAAACTTGTGAGCTGTAATTTCTACAATTATTCTTGCCTTGAACCTTTCTGAATTAAATCAGTTCTCATTGTTTGTTTCGAGTTCCAACTCCATGGCATCCATTTCCATTCTCTGATTTCTTCAAGCACTTAGCATCAAGTAGTACTTGCTTCAAATGATAGTGGAAACCTCAAGTGTTCCACTCAAAATTAATTTCTGCTCATAAGTCGAATTTCAGCCAAGCCACTGCCTTTCCTTTCTATTCTCTTCAGCAGCTTCTAGCATCCATTGGTTCTTCTTAGATCCGAAATTGAATGTGCACCTTCAACTTCAGATACAATTTACACTTAATATCTTGATTCATCAGATGTAGTACTCGGCAGCTACAAATGGAATGCAGTTCAGATTTGGGCAATTCCGGAATTTTTTTTTCTTTCTCAGCTTTTGATCAGTCTTCACTCAGCTTCATTTCCAGAATTCAATTCAGATTGTCTTCAGATTATACAGCTACATTTCAGGCCTTATATGCTCAAATTCCTATCAGATATCATCTTCAACTCAGCCCTTTCGAATTCTATTTCTGATCAGTATCTTCTAGCATCCGAATTTCTTCCTTTTTTGGTCAGCATTTGGTGTTCTCAACACTCTTTAATGCAATTCCGAACTTGTTCCCTGATTCACAGCCCACGAAAATCAATTTCAACTTCAAGTTGACCAATTTCTGCACACTTGAGCTTGGCACAGATTTCTGCCCTTGTTTTTCTGCTTCAATTGCAGTTCAGTTTCAGCTTCTTTTTCTCAGCTTCAGTTCATCCTTCCAGCAACCTCATAACCTTCTGAATTTTCTTTTTAGCTGCAATTGTGTTCAGATTTCATTCTTGACACCTTGCTTGGGCTCTACCTTGGCACAGAATTCCTGAACTTGTTTGTGATCTGCCCGCATGCAGTTCCAAAACAAAAATTTCAGTTCCAAAATTATCTCCTTGGTTCAGCTAAATTTACTTGGCACTAATTTCCTGAACTTGCAGCTATCTTGGATTTTCTGATCTCCAGAATTCTGCAATTTTTTTGATTTTCTCAGCCTTTGCTCAATTTCTCTCAGTCTTAATTCAGATTATGTTCAGCTGCTTCAAATTTATATTTTTCAGCTTCTTTTCAACTTTATTCAGCTTTGCTCAGTCTTCCTAAGTTTTAATTCAACTCGGCACATGTACCTCCTTGGATCTTCTTTGCGTGCCACTTGGGTCTTCAACATGTAATGAAGAATCTCAAACTCCAATTGCATCCACCTCTCTTGCATCATTCTTGACACCAAACTCACTCAAAAATGTAATTGTTTCCATCCTTCCATTACAACAAAATTTTCATTTGGATCAAAATGCCTTCTTGATACAAAACTTTTCCAAAACACTAATCACTCCCCCACACTTAAATCATTGTCCGTCTCGGGCAAGTAGCATCATGAAAACATCCCAAGCAAACAAATCCATAGAGAAATTGGGGTTAAGATTAGGAATAAGGAAAGACAAATTGAAAAGAGTATGTATCAAGTATGATCTTTACTAAGAATAACATGGAAAAAGGTAAACAATATGATTAGTCTTCATAGATGTGATCCAATCAACGAAGTATGATTTTGAAAGAACCTAAGCAAGTTCTAGAGTATAATAACATATGTGTATCACAAATATAAGGCTAATTCTCACTAGGCAAAAATAATTCACCTCAAGTCCTCAATTAAGAATCTAAAGCAAAATCGTACTCAAGCATCCAAGATTTCATCCATGAACTCAAACCCTAAGTTTTGACAACCAAATTTAATTTATTTTTAAAAGACTCTAAAATGACAATAAGTTAACCTAGAGGGATATATTTATTCCTAATCATGCAAGAAAAAGTGCTAAAACAAAAAACATGGTATTTACAATGATTTTATTCATGTCATGTTTCCTAAGAATTTATTATCCACTACTTACTTAAAAAAAAAGGAACATTCATTCTTAAAAACATGAAAATGCTATGTACAATAAATGGTAGAGAAAGTGAACTCCCCTTAAGTTGGGTAGATAGCTTCGTTCATGTCCAACCCATCCACCTCTAGCTCTTCAAAGTACCTTTTGAGCCGGTAGCCATTAACTTTCCAAATAAAACCATTAGATGTATCTTGAATTTCCACAACACCATAGGAAAAAATATTGGTTACAATAAATGGACCATCCCACCTTGACCTTAATTTATCTTTTATCAATTTGAGCCTTGATTTGTACAATAATACCTTGTCACCAACTTTGAAATCTTTCTTCACAATGTGCTTGTCATGGAAGTTTTTTGTCTTCTCCTTGTAGATCCTTGAATTTTCAAATGCTTCTAGCCGAATTTCTTCAAGTTCTTGGAGTTGCAATTTTCTCTCTTCCCCCGCCTTGGTAGCATCAAAATTACAAGCTTTCACCGCCCAATATGCCTTATGCTCTATTTCCACGGGGAGGTGACAAGCCTTACCATAAACCAAGCGGTAGGGTGACATGCCAATCGGTGTCTTGTATGCTGTTCTGTAGGCCCAGAGTGCATCATCTAGCCTCTTGCTCTAGTCTTTTCTAGTGTGCCCAACTGTCTTCTCTAGAATGGATTTTATCTCTCTGTTGGAAATCTCAGCCTGTCCATTTGTTTGGGGATGATAGGATGTAGAAACTTTATGTGCCACCCCATATCTGCTAAGCATCGCCTTCATGTGTTTGTTGCAAAAATGAGATCCTTGGTCACTAATTATTGCTCTTGGAATTCCAAACCTGCCGAAAATGTGTGACCTAACAAAACTACAAACAACAGAAGAATCATCAGTCTTGGAGGGAATGGCCTCCACCCATTTCGAAACATAATCCACAGCAAGTAAATATACAAATAACCATAAGATGAAGGAAAAGGTCCCATAAAATCTATCCCCCAAACATCAAAAATCTCATAGTAAAGCATAGTGTTTTGGGGCATCTCATGTCTCGCTCCTATGTTCCCAGTTCGCTGACATCTATCACAATTTTTATAAAAAATATGTGAATCATGAAAAAGGGTGGGCCAGTATAATCCACACTCTAGTACTTTCCTGGCTGTCCTCTGGGGTCCAAAATGCCCCCCACAAGCTGATGAATGACAAAATGTCAGGACAGAAGAAAACTCATGATCGGGTATGCATCTCCTAATTATTTGGTCATTACAAAATTTCCACAAATAAGGTTCATCCCACACATAAAACTTTGCATCACTTTTTAATTTATCTTTTTGAGCTTTAGAAAATTGAGTGGGAAATACATGTGCAACAAGAAAATTAACTAAGTCTGCATACCATGGTGTCTCACCATGCACTGAAATCAAGTGCTCATCTCTGAAATCATCATCAATGGTGGTAGGAGATCCATCTCCTTCAAGTCTGCTCAAATGATCTACAACTAAGTTCTCTTTTCCACTTCGATCTCTGATCTCCAGGTCAAATTCTTGGAGTAGGAGCATCCATCTGATCAATCTAGGTTTTGCATCAGGCTTCTTCAATAAGTATTTGAGAGCTGCATGATCAGAAAAAATAATCACATGTGATCACAATAAATAAGATCTGAATCTATCTAAAGCAAAAACAATGGTAAGAAGCTCCTTTTCAGTCGTGGTGTAGTTGGCTTGGGCGACATCTAGGGTTTTGGAGGCGTAGCAAATGACATGTGGTGCTCCATCAATCCTCTGTGCTAAAACAGCTCCTACTGCAAAATTAGAAGCATCACACATTAATTCAAAAGGTAGAGTCCAGTCAGGTGATGTAATAATAGGAGCTGAGGTAAGAGCCTCCCTGAGTCTATAAAAAGCTTCCTTGCATTTTTCATCAAAATGGAACTCAACATCTTTCTGCAAAAGTCTTGTCAAGGGTCGAGCAATCAAGCTGAAATCTCTAATAAATCTGCGGTAAAATCCTGCATGTCCAAGAAAAGCACGAATATCCCGTACGCATACGGGGTAAGATAAAGAAGAAATAACACTGATTTTAGCAGGATCTACCTCAATACCTTTCTGAGAGACTATGTGTCCAAGTACAATCCCGTGCTCTACCATAAAGTGGCATTTCTCAAAATTAAGAACAAGGTTAGTTTCAATGCAACGATGTAAAACCCTAGACAAGTTATTTAAGCATAAATCAAAAGACGTGCCATAAACTGAAAAATCATCCATGAATACCTCCATACAGTCCTCTAGCAACTCACCGAATATACTTACCATACATCTCTGAAAGGTACCTGGTGAGTTGCAGAGTCCGAAGGGCATACGTCTGTAGGCAAAAGTGCCAAAGGGGCAAGTGAAGGTGGTCTTCTCCTGGTCCTCTGGATCTATGCAAATCTGAAAATAGCCTGAAAATCCGTCCAAGAAACAATAGTGCGACTTCCCTGCCAGTCTCTCAAGCATCTGATCAATGAAGGGTAGAGGGAAGTGATCTTTCCTTGTGACCTTGTTGAGCTTCCTGTAATCAATGTAGACTCTCCAGGAATTCTTGACTCTGGTGGGCACTAGTTCATTGCTTTCATCCGCCACCACGGTCACTCCAGATTTCTTGGGCACCACGTGAATAGGACTAACCCACTGACTGTCAGAAATAGGGTAAATGATACATTCCTGTAGAAGTCGAGTCACCTCTTTCTTTACAACATCCAAAATAAGTGTGTTGAGTCTCCTTTGTGGTTGCCTCACAGGCTTAATTCAGCACCAAATTGCTCAAAAACAGGGTTGAATGAGGGTTTCTTCAAATCTGTCATTTGGATGATTAGATCTCGTTTGGTGCCACTTCCATTCTATCAGAGCTAGCTGAAGGGTCTTCGTCTAAGCTCTGATCATCTCCAAATCACCATCGCGATCCAATTGAGCGAGATCGAATCAGATCAGATGAGTTTTCTTAAGACTTGAGCAGATTCGAGTTGGATTCAATTCAGAGACAGTTTCTTCTGATAATCTATGGAGCTGAGTGGTTCGAGGCTCACTTTTGTGTGACGGCAAGAGGATCTCGCGCTGGGGAAGGATTCGGAGTTTAGTTTCTTTGTGAATTTAAATCCTCTGTCAATAGTTTAGATTTAGCTGTTGTTTCATTTCTGCTTTGGAATCAACTGCTGTAATTCTCCATTTCTAATTGTTCTGCTTCAAATTAGTGTCTCAATTCTGCAATAGTAATCAATAGGTAGCTTGTTTAGTGATGAATTGCTTCCGAATTCAGTTTATTTTCTATTCTTCTGTTTGCGTATCAGTTTTTTTAAGTTCAGAATTTCAGTTTTGCAAGTGGCGTATCAGCTTTTCTCCTTTGTTTCAGTTTCAAATTTGATAACCTAATTCTTGTGTCAAGTAAGCTTAGTTGTTCTCTTTCGAATGCACTTTGAAATTGTATCATTTGCATAGCAACCAACTCAGATTTCTTGATTTCTGATCAGTAATCTATTGCATATCAGTTCTCTGTTTCTTACTTTGCGCATCAAGTTTAGATACTAAATTCAGCTGCTATTCCGAATTATATCTGTTCTAGCTTTAATTCCTGGACTTCGAGACAATTGTTAGTGTGCTTAGGCTTGCTTGTATGTAGTCACAATTCTGCATTTTGTTTAGCTTCTACTGCGTATCAGGTTTCTGCTGTGTGCCAACTAAATTTCTGCAAGTTCAGTTTTGAATCATGTAAGCTTCTACTGCTAACTTCTGAAGGTGTACCAAGTAATTAGTGGTTCTTCTTTGATACAAGCTTCTGAATTTTCTCAGCCATAGTTCTGAAGTTCTCAGTGGATAAATTCTTGAGCTAGCTTATGCATTGGATTCCATGTGTGCTTGTTTCTTCACTAGATTTGTGTTTCCATTTCTGAACTTCTGAGTTCTTCAGTCAATCATCACTTATGTTTCTGAATTCTACTGCATTAATGTCTGCATTCCTGATTTGATTCACGGTTAGCATTTCTCCATTAGAATTGTCTTTTAAGTTGAAGTAATTAGTTTCATTTGGGGATTTTCAACTACAGCCTTGGTGCTTGTATCATTTGGCACGTTGATTTCATTATTCCTCGAGTATCAAATGTTTTCTTATTCATTTGTTCAGTATTTGTTTTGCATTCAAATTCAGACTTATTCTCCAAAACTCAGTTAAGTAGCAATTGTTGATTAAGTTTTCTATTAGTTGAATTCATTATCTACCATTACCTTGGCTAGTTTCTTAGTTAAGTTTCATTTCCTTCTCATCGCATTTTCATTGTCAATTGAAATCAAAAACCCATTCTTTTATTTTGAAACCCAAAAACATTAACGACACATTCACTCGAGCACAAACCGAACAACTTGAACTAGCCCTTGGAAAAATACGACCTGTGGCCCCTATATTACATTTTCATATTTTTGATTGTAAAAGGGTTTCCAGCACTTTATAAATATCTAAATTTGTGACCCACATTCGTGATAGTCATTTTGGGTCCATCAGTGGTCCCTGGGGCTTAGTGCAATCCCCTACACTTTAAATATCAAGAAAAATAGGTGATCCTTGGGGCTCTGTGCAATCCCCTACACCTAGAAAAATCTCTCCAGCTGGAAATGCATCTGAAATGTCTTCTGAAAAATCCTCAGTCTCAGCAGTAAGTACTCTCTCAGCCTCCTCTGAATCAATAGCTCCTCCAGAAAAATCCTCTAGAAATCCCTCAGCCTCTAACTCTGCCTGCTCCAGCTCATCAAGAATATCCATGCTCATGATGGAGTGGTCCTCTCTCGGATGCTTCATAGCATCAAAAAGGCTAAACTGAACCACCGTATCTCCGATCTCCATAGAAAGTGTACCGGTATATACATCAATCTTGGTTCTAGCAGTCTTCAGAAACAGTCTGCCTAAAATAAGTGGAGAACGGTGTGCCAAGTAATCTCCCTCCATATCCAAAATATAGAAATCCGCAGGAAATATTAGCTCCTTTACCTTCACCAAAACATCTTCAATCATACCTGCTGGGTGGGTCTGATTCCTGTCTGCTAGCTGTATCACCACACCAGTGGGTTGTAAAGGGCCTATGCCGAGCATCTGAAATACTGACCTGGGCATCACATTTATGGAAGCTCCTAAATCTAACATAGCATCATGGAATATGGTGCTCCCTATCTCACAAGAAACAGTAAATACCCCTCGGTCTTCACACTTCTGAGGAATGGTGTGGATAAGTGCTGAGATATTCTTCCCAAAGCTGACCAACTCATTTTCCTTAAGTTTCTTTTTGTGAACACAAAGATCTTTCAAAAACTTAGCATACTTTGGAATTTGCTTGATCATGGTCAACAAAGGTACATTTATCTCTACCTTACTGAAAAGTTCCACTAACTCATTGAATTCCTTAGTCTTCTCCTCCTCCACTTGCTTTTTAGCTAATGTTTCCGCTGTGGAAAGGGTAAGAGAACCCTAAATTCATCTTCTTTGGCCGGAGGTGGAGAGGTTGAAATTTCAGTTGCTGTCCCCTGCGAAGTGGCTGCTGTAAAATCTGTTTCACCACTGATTTGTGCTTCGTTTTCCACCAAATTTGGAGGGTTACTTGAGGAAAGGGTTGGGAACGGGCTAGGGGTGGAATCAGCTGAATTTGAAGTCTTTTCATTGCTGTTTTGAGCTGGAATTGAAGTTGCTGTCCGGTCTCCTGAAAAATCTGCTCTTGGACTCTTTGGAGATGAAGTGACCTTCCCACTCCTCAAAGTTATAGCACTCACATTTCCTTTAGGATTAGGAACAGTTTGGGAAGGGAGTTGACTTGATCCTTGAGCTTGATTTTGATTAATCCCACTAGCCAATTGACCCATTTGTCTCTCAAGGTTTTGATTTTGTTGTTGTAATTGCTGTAAAATCTCCATCATTTGTTGTTGTTGTGCATTTCCTCCACTTGAGCTCCCATAGCCTCCTTGGTTACCATAACTCCTTGACTGACCTTGAAATGAGGAAGTTATTGGCTGAAATGGTGGAGCTTGCAGATTTTATTGAAAACATGGTTGTTGGGGCTGATTAAAGGACTGAGTGGGCTGTTGATAGGGCTGATTAAATGGCTGATATGCTTGGAAACCTTGCTGGGAATTGTAACCTTGAAAGTTCTGATTTTGAAGTGAAAAATTCTGTGGCGAGGGCTGAAAATTCTGATTTTGAAACCCTTGATTGTAGGGCTGTGAAATCTAGTTATAGGGCTGGGAAGGCTGAAAATTTTGTTGGTTTTGAGTTTGAAAAGCTGGAAATGATTGAAAACCTTGCTGCCCTTGATGATAAGGCTGATATTGAGGTTCGAATTGCTGAATTTGTTGCTGAAATTGCTGTTGAGTTGGTTGGAAATTAGGCTGAATTGGAGGCTGAAAATTTTGGTTCGACGGCTGAAAAACTTGCTGATTATTCTGAGTTTGCTGGGGTTGCTGGAAGTTCTGTAGGGGCTGCTGTGAGGGCTGCATTTGAGGGTTTTGTTGGCAGAAAGCGTTCCCGTACCTCAAATTTGGATGATTCCTCCAACCGGGGTTATAAGTAGAGGAATAAGGATTGCTTCTTGCTTGAAATTGTCCTCTTACTAATGCTGCTACTGTCTCGTCCTGTTGGAGGGTGGGGCATGAATCTGAGGTGTGCTCTTGACTAGACCAAATGCCACACACACTTATCACTTGACTTGATTGTGGAGGTACTGAAGGAGTTGAGCCTTGATTTGCATTATTAACCTTCAATTCCTTAATAAGTGATGTGATCTCTGCCAATGAATTCCTTATCTCTTTCTGATCAGTAGGAACTACCTGAACTTCACCCACTCCTCTGGTGGTCAAGGCTCTGCTTCCAAATTGTTGGGAATTCTCAGCCATATTATAAATTAGCTCCCTAGCTTGCATTGGCGTTTTGTTCACTAGGGCCCCTCCAGCTGCAGCATCTATCATAACTCTGTCCATCTGCAGTAATCCCTCATAAAAGTATTGAATCAACAGTTGCTCACTAATCTGATGCTGGGGGCAACTTGAACACAGCTTGTTGAATCTCTCCCAGTAATCATATAGTGTCTCGCCCACCACTTGCTGAATCCCACAGATGCTTTTTCTGATTATAGCTGTTCTGGATGCTGGAAAATACTTTTCCAAAAATTCCTTCTTCATAGCGATCCAACTAGACACATGCCCTGTAGGTAGATAATAAAACCAGTCTTTTGCTGCTCCTGTCAGTGTGAAGGGAAAAGCTCTCAGCTTGATATCTTCTTCAGAAATGCCCTGAGGCTTCATAGTAGAGCATACAACATGGAATTCGTGCAGGTGTCTGTTTGGATCCTCTCCAGTCAATCCCTGAAACTTTGGCAGCAAATTGATAAGTCCAGATCTTAACTCAAAATTTCCCCCCAGCTCTGGATAAGCTATGCTGGAGTACTGAAATGCAGCATCTGGTGCTACGAGCTCCTTCATAGTTCTCTGGTGGTCTGCCATGTCACTGCCTGAGTGAGTGAAAATAGTCTGAATAGGAGGGATATTTGTAGTCTCAGAAAGAATGCCCTGGCTCTTCCTGGATCTGAAAGTCCTCTCAATCTCAGGGTCGAATTCTTCTAAATCACCACCTGAAGACCTGGTCATAAAACAAAACAAATCGCAGTAAAAGTGGATAGAGAGATAAAACAAATAAAATCAAATCAAAAGATATAGCAATAAGCACAAAAAAAATCAAGAATGATATGAAATAAGTGCACAAGCAAAAAATCAAACAAATCAACTGTAGTAATCCCAGGGCAACGGCGCCAAAAATTTNAAGAAGCCAGTGAAATCAAGTTTCTTAGGCCTGGCAGGATATTACAGAAAATTTGTGGAGGACTTTTCCAGAATAGCCTCTCCACTCACAGCCTTGACCAGAAAGAACAAGAAGTTTGAATGGTCAGATAAATGCGAGCACAGTTTTCTAGAGCTGAAGAAGAGACTGACCAGTGCTCCCATCCTGACGGTTCCAGAGAGTGACAAGGCCTTTGACATCTACAGTGATGCATCCAAGATGGGCCTTGGAGCTGTCCTCATGCAAGACGGTAAAGTAATAGCATATGCCTCCAGACAGCTCAAGGACTATGAGAAGAATTACCCTACTCATGACCTTGAGCTAGCAGCTGTGGTTTTTGCACTGAAGCTCTGGAGACACTACCTGTATGGAGTGCAGTGCAGAATCTTCACAGACCATCAGAGTTTGAAGTACTTCTTCACTCAGAAGGATCTGAATATGAGGCAGCGCAGGTGGCTAGAGTTGGTCAAAGATTATGACTGTGAAATCCTCTACCACCCAGGTAAAGCTAATAAAGTGGCAGATGCACTGAGCAGGAAATCCTGTGCAGCACTGATGTCCCTATCATCACTGTCTCCACCACTTCAGAAAGAAATAAAAGATTTTGGAGTCGAGGTTATGGTTGGGCAATTTTCTGCATTGACCCTAGAGTCAACCCTGCTTATAGATATACAAGAAAAGCAAGATCAAGACCCAGAGATCCAGAAGATCAAGCAGGGGATCCAAGAGGCAGAAAATTTAGAGTTTCGAGTATCAGACAGTGGCATCCTCTACCTTGGAGACCGCCTTTGCGTCCCCAATGACGAGGAACTGAGAAAGAGTATCTTGGAAGAAGCCCACAGTACTCCTTATTCGACACATCCAGGTTCCACCAAGATGTATCAAGATCTAAGGAAAAGATTCTGGTGGTCTGGACTCAAGCGAGACGTGGCCAGATATATCAGTACCTGCTTGACCTGCCAGAGAGTCAAGGCAGAGCACCAGAGACCAGGAGGAGTTCTACAGCCACTTCCCATTCCAGAGTGGAAGTGGGAAGAAATATCCATGGACTTTATCACAGGTCTTCCAAGAACCACCCATGGACACGATGCGATTTGGGTGATAGTGGACAGATTGACCAAGTCTGCCCACTTCCTAGCCATCAAGGTGTCACACTCAGTAGAGTATTTGGCGCAGTTATATGTGAAAGAGGTGATCAGGCTTCATGGAGTTCCAAAGTCTATCATTTCTGACAGAGACGGGCGCTTTGTCTCTCACTTCTGGGAGTGTGTTCAGCACGCACTAGGCACCAGACTTAAATTCAGCACGGCCTTCCATCCCCAGACTGATGGACAGACAGAAAGAGTAAATCAAATTTTAGAAGATATGCTCAGGGCCTGTGCACTAGATTTTAAAGGCAGTTGGTGCAAGTACCTGTGTTTAGCTGAATTTGCCTACAACAATAGCTATCAGGCCACTATTAAAATGCCACCTTATGAAGCATTATATGGCAGGAAATGCAGATCACCCATATGTTGGCAAGAAGCTGGTGAGAAGAAAGAGATGGAGTCAGGACTAGGCAGCCAGACTGAGCTTATAGATGAGACCACTCAGGCTATCCAGATGATCCGCCAGAGGATTGAGACTGCCCAGAGTAGACAGAAAAGTTATGCTGACACACGCCGTAGGCCACTTGAATTCCAAGTTGGAGATTCAGTATTTCTCAAGGTCGCCCCTATGAAGGGAGTGATGAGATTTGGCAAAAAGGGCAAGCTGAGTACTCGCTACATAGGACCCTATAAGATTATAAAAAGAGTTGGGAAGGTAGCCTATGAGCTGGACTTGCCAGAGGATATGTCAGCTATCCACAGTACATTTCATGTCTCCATGCTAAAGAAGTGTATTCACGATCCCAATCAAGTGATTCAGCCTCAGTCAGTGCAAATCCAAGAAGATCTTAGCTATGAGAGCAGACCGACACAGATAGTGGACAAAGCAGTTAAAAGATTAAGAAACAAAGAAGTGCCACTAGTGAAGGTCATCTGGCAGAGTCAAAAGCATGAGGAAGCTACTTGGGAACGTGAAGACAGCATGAGAGAAAAATATCCAGAATTATTTTAAGTTCGAGGATGAACTTTTTATAAGGTATGGGGGATTGTAATGCCCCGAAATTTCCATATTAAAGTTCTTAAAGTCCTTAGAACTATTTAAAAATGTTTTAGAAATATTCTAGATATTTTTAGGAATTTTTAGAATATTTTTATGGAATTTTCCGAGTCCGTTTAGTATTTTTAAAAAAGGAAAAAATTTAAAGGGCAGCAAGGGGGTTCGAACTCGCGACCACAGGAGGAGCAAGCCCCTTAAGGGCGCGCAAGTGACCGGCTGGGCTAGGGTATCAAGCACAACAAAAGGTGGAGAGAAATAATTTTATAGAGTAGTTACGTTTTTTCATGAAGAGGTATTTAAACCCCGCTTAAGTCGCGTGAAACCCTTGGAGGAGAATTTTCGGCTGCGTACGAGAAGGGGGCGAGGGAGGGGCGGCGAAAATAAAAGGGAACCTAGGTTTTCTTTCCTCCTCTCCTCTCCTAAGGGGCGCCGGCTAAGGGAATCTCAAGGGGGTCGGAGCGTTTCGTTCGTCTCGACGAGAAGAACACGTAGGCGCGGACGGTTTGTAGAGATCTCAAGTTTCACCCGAGCCCTAGTCATCTAATTTCTGTTGTAAGTCCAAGAAATCAAGGTAAGTACTGCTCACCTGCAGTAAGAGGCGGTTTTCCGCAAGAATTTTCCCTTAAAAGTTTTAAAGGAGATATTTACTTTTAGTTAAGATGTTGCATGTGATCTTAGTTCATTATATGCTTATATATATTTGATAGAGTACCCTATGTGAGTTTAGGGTCTAAGAAATCTATAAGAAAAGAAAAGAAAGATAAAGAAAAAGAAAAGAGAAGGCCAAGGCCTTACGAAATCCCCAAAAGTCAAGACTTAGGGATTTGGGCACACAAGGTGTTCGATAAAATGCCAAGGCATTTAAAGATAAGAAAGAAAAGAAAGAAAAGCTATTTTATTTTCTAAGGCCAGTACCCGGCGTCCAAGGGCGTCGTTAAAGAAATCCAGGTGTCCAATTCCAAGGTCTTGGCCCTGGTAGACCAAGGTCTGCTCTATTAGGATTGGCGGTTCGCTACCCCAACCTTTTAGGGAACGCGCATAAGATGGTACTTACGTCTTAAGTGGATCCAAGTGAGTTATTATTTTCAAGTATATGCTTTAGCAAAGTTTTTCTAAAAATTTAAGGAAGTTTTCTAAAAGTTAAAGAAAGATTGAAAATTAAAGAATTGCTAAAGTTTCAAGTTAAGCCAAGAAAAAGTGAGTTAAGACTTATTAATGCTTGAGTATGCATGTTTTGAGTTATACATGTTTTAGTGTTTCTTTTAAGCATAAAAGTATCTCATGTGATTTCACATTGTTTAAAAAATCATGCTTGCACATTTCGTGATTTTGTGAGCTAGATAGTACTTGCTAAGCTTTATGCTTATTAGTTGCATTTCCTCTTACTGTAGGTGAAGGTTGTCACGCCCCCAGAGGCCAGGGCTCGCTCGAAAATCGGCCAGCACCTCCCCTGTATGGCGGACAATCTGAAACTTTCATACATACACACACCTCAACCATAATAATATAGCTCAGCCACACTCGGCTGGCGTTCACACCAACACAACCACGCAGTTAAATAATATCACTGACAAATAATAAACATAATAAATATAATCTCCATAGCTAAGCACAGCAAACCAAAATCCAGCGGAAATAAATAAGTACATGTTCGAAGGAAAAACCATATACCATCCAAAACGATAATAAAACCGAAAAACAACAATAATGCTATAAAACGACTACGAGTGTACGAAAACCAATAAAACTAATACTCAAACTGAAAGACTGGCAGCTGGATCCTCTCCTGGCGGCACGAGACACAGCTATCGACTACCTGAAACAAAAAGGAGAACAAGGGGTGGTGAGTTCCGGGTGGAACTCTGCGGGTATAAGAACAGATAAATGCATGGTATATAAAAGGGTAAAGCAAGCATAAAGATAGCAAAAAGGTATACAGTCTCCGGAATAAAAAAAACATAAACCAAATGCATCCATACAAATAAAAACATACCTGAAACCAGGTAACAAGTAGGGGCAAAATCAGAAATCCCCTCTAACACCTCCATAAATACCTAATACTGCTGAACATATCCAGATCATATAAAATGCAAATCATAACTGTATATGCATGTCAGTCAAATGCAGCAATCATAGCTCAATCAAATGCAACAAACACAAGCAAATGCACAATGCACAATATGCATATGATGTCATGACCTGC
This sequence comes from Boesenbergia rotunda, assembly GCA_024364735.1. Lineage (NCBI taxonomy): Eukaryota > Viridiplantae > Streptophyta > Magnoliopsida > Zingiberales > Zingiberaceae > Boesenbergia > Boesenbergia rotunda. Next base: position 164,450 of record JAGFNQ010007588.1, on the reverse strand, counting down.
ACTGTACACACACCAACCACCATTAGGTTGAGTGGACAAGATACAAGCGCCAAGCACCTGTGGCTATGCAAATACACCACGACAACCGTGGCCCTGATATGAAAAACCCCGAAGCACCTGTGGGGACTCCTAACACCTGTGGAGTATCAACTGTTTGCACACAACTCCGACCAAGCGTGGCACAACAGGAAAAATATACTCGACGACCCGTCTCAACCACCAAGAAGCCCGCGATCGTCGGCCTGAATGCTATGATGCATGTCCCTAATATCCACCTCCTCAATTAAATCCAAAACCATGTAAAAACAGAAAACACAAATAACGCCAAAATAAAGGAACATACGAAAAGCACAATCAGCACCAAGGTAAATAAACATGCACTAATCTACTGGGTAGGGTTATCTAATGTTAACCAAACCCTACATAGGTCAAATGATTATTCTACAGTACACGCAGTACTCTTAGATCAGAAGTCAAGTGATGAGACTGTATAACTGAACAATTTGGAATTATCACTCAAAGGTCAAGCATGAATAAGTATCAAGCAGGAAAACAAGACAAATAGATTTAAGGTAAAATAATCCTAATCAGATAATGAATCAACCATGCATTTAAGATAAACGATCTATAAGAATCAAGGGAGAAGTACCCGCCTTTAAATGTAGAATACCATATCCATCTTCAAGTCCAAAGATCGCATCGAGCTCCAATCCTACAAATATAAAAATACGAAACCATAACTAAGTACCTACCATCATCGTATCATCCTATTAATTAACTAATTACCCTCTTACTAATCTCAACCCTTATTCGTTAATTAATAAATCAACTAGTTAATTATTTAGCCATCTAATAAATCCATTAACCCATTTTGCCACCCTCACCTCGCCATTAATTTCCTAATCAGCTGATAAGTCACATTAATCATTTAATTAATCTGTTAATAATTTAAATCGCTTATCCTCTTGATTAAACACTATCTCCTCAATTAATCCATTACTAATTGATTAATCCACCTATCAATCGGTATCTTCTTTTAATTGACCTATTAATTGAAGCTAACAGAATTCAATCAAGCCAAATACACTTCCAAATCAAATTGCTTCGTTACCTATAACCCTTCTTCTTCGGCAAAGGCTCACAACAGTGGCGTTGTGGCGTCGGCGTCTCCTCTGTTCAGCGTCCGACGAGGTCAACCCAGCCAGTGCTTGGTGACAGGAAGGAAAAAGAAGAAAGGATCGCCGGTATCTGGCTCTCAGCGATTGACAGAGGAGCACGGATAGTAACGCACCGGCGAGGGCGGCGCGGCCGGCGGCGGACCTTGACGTCGACGATCCGAGAGAGAGGAAGACGGTGACTCAGGGCTTCATGTGTGAAGGAGCGTTGTTGTCGTCGGCCTACTTCCGTGGAGAGGAGAGGTAAAGCGGCTGAAGTCCCCTGCTGCGACAACGGTAGAGCGGCGCCGGCAGTTCCTCCGCGTGTGACGCTAGGTCTCGGATCCAGGGCGAGAAGAAGTGGCGGCCTTCCGGCTGTCTTCGCGAGCGCGAAGAGAAGAGGAGACAAGGGCGGCGACGGCTCAAAGAGGGCTGGCTCAACTCAGGCGAACGACGATCGACGCGAAGGAGAGGTGAATAGGAAAGGCATCGGCGATGCTTTTAGGGCTCGACCACTATGGGATATTTAAAGGGGTTATAAATACATATATTAGGAAAAATTTAACCTTTTCCTCAATTAATTCTTAACCTATTTTACATCCAATTAATCCCACAAATATTTCCTAAAATTTCAGAAAACTATTCCAAAATTTATGAAAATTATACCATAATTTTCCATATAATTATTTTAAATTTTAACTCCTATTTATGATGGGTTTATATAAATTTATATATATTATTTTATTTTGCAAATTTATTTATTATTATTATTTTTATTTTTACCGTATTTTACAAAGGTAAAGGCAAGCAATTTTGAAGGAAGGCGACGAGGCGGTGCTGAGTGACGTGTGTGTGGTGGCTGACCTTGGAGAGGTCCTTGGGACAAGATGAATAAAAATTTAAAGTGCATTTGTTACAGATTCTTAGTTTAAGTTAGATCACATAGAATTTATCCAAGTATTTGCGTTTTAGATATTTTGCATGTCTTAAAAACCACGAGTAAAGATTCCATGTCATTCTATTTAGTATATATATCCTTATGATTGCATTGGATGAGTATGAGTGTGAGTAGTTTTGAATATCGATACTTTGATGGAGCTATTTGATGCATGTGCCAAAATGTTGTTAGTCTCCTTTGGAATTAAGTTTGTATTTCTTTAAATATGCTTAGAAAGGTTGCATTCATATTCCATAATGCTTTAGTAATATTATAGAAATGCATGACTGTTAAAGTTAGAATATCATCATATGCCAAGATGTTGTTAGTCTCCTTTCGAATTAAGTCTTATTGCTTAAATGATGCTTAGAAAAGTTACATTCATATTCTATAATGCTTCAGTAATGTTATAGAACATGTGTTTGGTGTTTAAGTTAGAATATCATTCTTAGATAGATTTAAAAAAAAGAAAAAAAAGAAGAGTAAAGAAAGTTCCGCATTTTTAGTCGTTGCATTAGAGTCAAGAAGTAACAAAGTAACGGTCCGTCTAAGGTAGAGAAGGCGGATCGCTACATGATTATCTCTACATATGCAATTGTGAAGTATTGAAATTGTCCCTAGTCGATGAATTGATAAATACGGACACTATCAATTCTATTGAGACTAGCATGGGTTATTCTCTAATCAGCTGATTCTCACTGGCTGGTGACATTGAGATGTCCGGAGATAAACATGAATGTTAGTTAAGGGAACTAGTTCATTGGAGTGACTGGCTGTAAAACTTCATATGGTAGTCTACATATAGATATGTCAGTGAAGTTCTTACTGCAGCTTAAGTGCGATGTTCCTTTGACTTGCGGTGTTCAAGTCATCTTGGTCATGGAGACTTATACTTTGACATCTTAAGCAAGCATCTCCAAAGAGGTGTGGACCCAGGATGATTGGGTATAAGCCGAAGTGCCCGAAGATGTTTGAACAGCCTACAAAGGATTCACCACTCCTTGCGAGGAGATGTATACCCGAGGCCTATCGTCAGATTGTTACTCGAAGCCTCTGGCTAGAGCATGACATGTTCAGAGTATGAATCTCTTAAATACATGAGAGTAATTAGAATCCATAGGACGAGAAATGTTACTTGGGCTAGGTGTGACATAGTCAGCCTAGTGGGGACTGACACACATAGACCATGTCCTGAACCATGTGGGTATAAGATGGTGAAAGGAATGGGGTACGATTCATTATAGCTGCTGAAGGGTTTCAGAATCATTTCTGAGGTCAACCGTTGATCTTTCAATTAATTGGGGATCATGATGTACTACTAGGTGCACTCATGATCGTTCTATAATTAATTAGTTAATTATGGACGACCAACATAAATTGAAAGTCTATTTGGTCACACGCATAACGAGTAATTCGAAGGATTTAAAACGAGTTGAGAATTGGATTCTCCAATCGAGATAGACTATTTTTGGTAAGTCCAAACAATAGTCAAAACTGAATTTATTTCAGACGCATCGGAAGCATAGAATGGCTAAGTCTTTAAAGACTTAATGGGTGAATTAAATAAGTTTAATTCATTAAGGGATTTGATCCAATTGGGGTTAGATGGGCCGGCCAAGGAAGGGGGCCTCCTCTCTTCTTGTCATGGCCGGCCACCACCATAAGAGGATAATGTTGGTGCAAGTTGCATCAATGATGTTCCCTTTTAAGTGTTTTAATGTTTGACAATACACTTAAGTCAGTGATACAATGAACAGACAAAGGAGAGCAAAGGAGAAGTAACCTAAGTTGAAGAAAAGTCTTAGTTAACCTAGGCACTAAGACCTGGTGAGTGAAGCTGGGCACTAAGACCTGCTCGGAAGGTGGGCACTAAGTCCTGGCAAGGGCTGGGCACCGAAGACCTGCTCGGAAGGTGGGCACTAAGTCCTGGTCGGGGACTGGGCAAGAAGACCTGGCCGAGGGTTGGGCATCGAAGACCTGGTTCGGGGAATTGGGCACGAAGATCTGGCCGAGGGTTGGGCACCTAAGTCCTGGACCTAGAGTTTGGGCACGGAGTCTTGGTCCGAGGGACTGTGCAACTTAGCTGAGTGATGACTAAGGACAGGAGTAGAGACGGGTCAGGTTTTGGGCGTCTCGAGGTCCAGAGGTATCGGAAGCTAAGTAAAAGTCCACCCGAAGGACTGGGTGGCAACCGTCTCCTAAAAGGAGTAGGTTAAAGGTGCGTTCTCGGGGGTGGGAACTTGCGCCGGTTCGACCTAGGGTTTCGTGGAAATCCGAAGTCAGAACCAAGTCCTTAAGGTTAAGATTATATGTATATGGGCTTTATGTTTGTGTATCTTGCAGGTACCAAGATTGGAAGATAAAGCAGGCGGCTAGAGGCCTTGAAGCAGGGCGCCCCCATGCATCCAGGGAGCCCCCATCAGTGGGGGCGCCCAAAACAAAGAAGAAAAAGTGGCAGTAAAGTGTTGAAGGCAGAATAGGTGTCAAGCGGGGTGCCCGGAGCGTCCGGGGCGCCCGGGATCAAAGCTGTTTTGCTGTTTCGAGGTGGAAACACAGGATAAGCCTTCACAAGGGCACCCAGAAGGTCCGGGGCGCCCTGGTCAAAGGCTTTATCAGCTGCGGCGAGGTCGACGCAGGGATAAGGTTTGACCGGGTTTATCGGGGCGCCCCCAACGTCCAGGGCGCCCGTATGGAGCCTATATAAGGGGCTTCGACCCCTCTGCTTCAGACACAACTGCTACAAGCCATTCTGATCATTTTGACCGATGACAACGTGCTAAAGACGAGGCTCTATGACCGGGAGGCTCCAGGAGGAAGTGCGCGGCACTTCGGAGGTCCAGATCGTCTGAGCTTCAACTTTGTTTTGTTCGGTTTGCATTTAATTTTCCGTACTTAATTTTCTGTACTTGTGCTTGTACTTCTACACTGTAAGACGGGTTTTCTCGGCCTCCAGAAATTCCGGAAAGGAGACCAATAGTGGACTCACGCTGAGTATATAGGCCTTGGACGTACTGACCCTGGGGGGTCGGGAACCAAGTAAATAAATCCCGCTGTGTCCCTGTTTTGCTTTTATTTTTATTTACTGTTCCGCTGCACTAACACTCTGAGTAGATTGAAAGTCTTACGAAGTTTTCACGACAAGATTTTCACGATTGATATTCACCCACCCCCCTCTATCGACGGCACCGGTCCAACAATTGGTATCAGAGCCGAGCCGCTCTTCACCGGACTAACCGCCGACGGAGCAACGATGCCAGGAGTTGAGGGGGAGCCTAGGGGTGAATCAGGTACATTTTTTATGTCTATTTTTAAGTTCCATATTATGTGTTTTACATGCAGGGAGAGAGGGCACTATAAAAATCAGTGCCCTACTCGTAAGATTCGATCTTCATCACCGGTGGCAAAGGAGGCACCAACGCCAGGAAGCCAGAGGGACAAAAGTCACGTACAATGCTTCAAGTGCGAAAAATACGGACACTATAAGAACAAGTGTCCGGCCAAGGTACGTAAGATTTATGTTCCAAAAATTTTACAAATTCCTGCACTGTATTTAGATAATTCAGTTAATTTTTCTGATAAATTAGATTTACTGCATAGTAAAATTAATATTTTGCATGACAAATTAGAAAATGCAGTTATGACTAAAATATCAGAAATTAATTATTTAATTCAGAACATTAATTCAGTAATTTCTAAAATAAATTATCATAACTTTAATACTGATAATATTTTTATTTCTGATAATTTTAAACCTAATTCTGATTCTGATAACTTTAATTCTAATAATGTAATTCTGATAATTCTAATTCAGATAAATTTATTCCTAAGGATAAATCTGAATTCAAAAATCCTAAGGATAAATCTGAATTAAAAAATCTTAAGGATAATCCTAAATTTGAAAATCCTTTAGATAATTATGAATTCAAATTTGAAAATCCGTTGTATAACTCTAAATTCGAATTTGAAAATTCTTAAAATAATCCAGAAGCTAATTCTGAAGATATTATCTCTGAAGATAATCTTGAAGATGAAATTCTCCTGGATAATAATTTAACTATAGATAATCTTGAAAGTTATTACAAAACCTTAACTAGTGGCCCAAATTACTCCTCTTACTTTGAGGACACCAAAAGATATAATTTTGAGGATGAGGAGGATATGGAACTATCTAAGATTAAGGCCATAATTAATAAAAATTACAAAGGTTCAAATAAATCTGAATTGTTAGAAAAATTTGAAAAGATAGATAAAGATGAAGCAGAAATTTTCGAAATAATGAAAATGATGAACTTAAATCCACAATTATTAATAAAACAAATTAATTAAAATAAATTCAATTAATTCAACAATTATTAATAATTTAATTAACTCAAATAATTAAATTAATTAAATTAATTCAAATTAAATCTTAATTAAATTTAAATTAAATCTTAATTAAATTCAAATTAAATTTAAATTAAATCTTAATTAAATTCAAATTAAATTTAAATTAAATCATAATTAAATTCAAATTAAATTTAAATTAAATCTTAATTAAATTCAAATTAAATGTAAATTAAATCTTAATTAAATTCAAATTAAATCTTAATTAAATTCAAATTAAATTCGAATTAAATTCAAATTAAATCTTAATTAAATTCAAATTAAATTTAAATTAAATCTTAATTAAATTCTTAATTAAATTCAAATTAAATCTTAATTAAATTCAAAATAAATTCAAATTAAATCTTAATTAAATTCAAATTAAATTCAAATAAAATTAAATTTAAATTAAATTAAATTCAAATAAAATTAAATTCAAATTAAATTAAATTCAAATTCAAATTAAATTAAATTCAAATTAAATTAAATTAAAATTAAAATTAAAATTAAATTCAAACTAAATTAAATTAAATTAAAATTAAATTTAATTAAATTAAAATTAAAATTAAATTAAAATTAAAATTAAATTAAAATTAAATCTTAATTAAATTCGAATTAAACCTTAATTAAATCTCAATTAAATCAATTTAATTCAAATAAAGTTAATTAATTCAATTTACTTCAAATAAATTCAACTTTAATTGATTCAACTTAATTCAAATCAATTCAATCTTAATTAATTCATTTTCAAATTAATTCAAACTTCAATTAATTCTTAATTAACTTGAATCCAAAATAACTTAAACTCGAATTAAACTAAAACTTTACCCAAACCGCAACAATTAATTTAATAAAATTAAATATGTCAAAGTGGGTTGGCATATTCGCGGGTTCACATGACATGTATCAAATCGGGAATTTGATACATTTTTAGAAACTTAAATAAAATAATTTGAATTGATTGACTCATGCATAATTGTCATGCCATGCATTTGCTACTTCTTTTAAATATATGACATGTCATTCATATTTTAATTTTATGCATATATTAGAATGGCTATAGGAAAAAGAATGATTGAAACTTGATCAACCTATTATTGGGTGGCGGTGAGATGATAGTACGTTAGGGATGCCTCCTCTATTAAGGTTAAGTATACACTACTTGGTTTCTTTAGACTGGCGAAACTAGCCGAAGCTATCGATCCAAGACCCAAACTAGTTAGACCAGAATTTTTCAAAAAGTAATTTTGAAAATAAAATTTCATTAAAAGGTTTTGTCAAGGAAAGGGTTGATGATCCAATAAGGCTACGGCCAAAGAAGGCCTAGTGCCTCGCCAAGACCTGGAAGCCAATTTTTGAAACTCCAATTCAAGTTACTTCTTGTCAAACTCAAATCTAACACAAGCTTCAATTAAATCTTAGAGTTAATAATAAATTAAGAAAAATGATTCAAGCATCTCACAATACACCTATAAGGCATCCATGCTTGTTGTATTGATACATCTAAAATGGGTGAGATGTTAAGGACTAATGAATTGAAAAATATTTTTTTAAAAATTATTTTTCAAAATTGTTAGAATATTTTCTTAAAAAAATATGTTCAAAATAGTACTTCAACATAATAATGTTTTTATGGAATTCATGCTTGTCTGATTGATTATATATATTATACATTTTTCAAAAGTATATCTTTTCAAAAATTGTTTGACTCACTCAATTAGACATAAGCCTCTTAGGACAATACTAAAGTTCCTTAAGACACTTAGATAGAGTCAAACGATGTTGGGTACAGGGGGAGTGGTTTATTCTTTTTTTCAAAAATTGTCCTTGAAAAACCACTATCTTTTAAAATGGTTTTCGAAAACCGGGCTTTAAACACTATTACTTACGTTTTTCGAAAACTATGTTGGATAAATTACCTTAATTTCAAAATATGCTTCAAAATTTCAAAATACATTCTAAAAGTGTGCTTTGTCTTGTTTGATTTTGATAAACCCTAAAGACACAGAGGAAGGTCCACTTCATAATCTACAAGGACTCCTAGGATGTGTCAAATTTAGGGGAGTATGAATCAAACTTCTGAAAACAGTTTCTTGTATAATTAATTGTTTTGAAATTATCAGATAATTCATTTGATTTGAATCAAACCTTAAGACTCAGAGGAAGAGTACTTGTAGTCAACAAGCTTCCCGGAACTGGGTCAAGTTTAGGGGGAGATCAAGTTAAAAGAATTATTGAATATTTCAAATATTTTCATGCGCGGTATTTTCAAATCTTGCTAAAAACATAAGTAGTCTTTCAAAATACTATTATTCTATTTGTCAGAATTTGAGTGACTTATGAAATTATTTTTGAAAAAATGTTTACTTGGGTTGAAGAATTTCCAGGACACTTAGGAACTGTCCTTGTAGTCAACAAGGTTTCCCAGGATGGTGTCAGACTGGAAGATAAACCAAGTCAAGTAAAATATTGGGTCTTCAAAAGTTCACACATTCTTCAAAATATACTAGCATATATTTTCAAAAGTACTATCATTTTTTTCTTTTTTGGCAAAATTCTGTTAATATTTACTTGAGTTTGAAGAATTTCCAGGACACTTAGAAAATATCATTGCAGTTAACAAGGTTTCCTAGGATTGTGTCAGATTAAAAAAGAAACCTAGTCAAGTAAAATATTATGTTTCAAAAATTACTTAGATTTTTCAAAGTTTCATCTTTTTCAAAAATAGTTAGTACTTGCAAAATATGCATAATATTTTTTTTTGCAAAATAACATTCTTTCAAAAGTTATGCATTTTCCAAAAGTACTTATATTTTTCAAAAATTACAAAGTACTTGTATTTTTTTAAGATCATAATAATTTTCAAAGTACTTGTACTTTTCAAAGCGCATAACATCTTTTTCAAAATATGCATTTTTCAAAAAATGCAATATACCATTCAAAATACAATGCTTTCAAAAATTTTACAAAAAGAACCAAAGATTTTCATTGTTGGTACAAGTATTTTCTTGTGTTTTTTTGATGTATGACAAAGGGGGAGAGGTGTGCTTAAGTTAGAAAATTTTTCGGTTTCTCTCTTACTAAAAGACTATTTAATCAAAATGTTTTTCAAAATGGGAGAGAATGAAAGTTAGAAACATTTTTCTTATTTTTCCCAGAGGATCAAAAATATATTTTCAAACTAAGGTCATTTTTTAGTTTGATCCCAAGGATAGTAAGGTAGCCCCTTAAACCAATCTAACTTAAGTTATTGTCAAACATCAAAAAGGGGGAGATTGTTGGTGCAAGTTGCATCAATGATATTCTCCTTTAAGTGTTTTAATGTTTGACAATACACTTAAGTCAGTGATACAATGAACAGACAAAGGGGAGTAAAGGAGAAGTAACCTAAGTTGAAGAAAAGTCCTAGTTAACCTAGGCACTAAGACCTGGTGAGTGAAGCTGAGCACTAAGACCTGCTCGGAAGGTGGGTACTAAGTCCTGGCAAGGGCTGGGCACCGAAGACCTGCTCAGAAGGTGGGCACTAAGTCCTGGTCGAGAACTGGGCAAGAAGACCTGGCCGAGGGTTGGGCACCGAAGACCTGGTTCGGGGAATTGGGCATGAAGACCTGGCCGAGGGTTGGGCACCTAAGTCCTGGACCTAGGGTTTGGGCACGGAGTCTTGGTCTGAGGGACTGAGCAACTTAGCTGAGCGATGACTATGGACAGGAGTAGAGACGGGTCAGGTTTTGGGCGTCTCGAGGTCCGGAGGTATCGGAAGCTAAGCAAAAGTCCACCCGAATGACTGGGTGGCAACCGTCTCTTGAAAGGAGTAGGTGAAAGGCACATTCTTGGGGGTGGGAACTTGCGCCGGTTTGACCTAGGGTTTCATGGAAATCCGAAGTCAGAACCAAGTCCTTAAGGTTAAGATTATATGTATATGGGCTTTATGTTTGTGTATCTTGCAGGTACCAAGATTGGAAGACAAAGCAGGCAGCTAGAGGCCTTGAAGCAGGGAGCCCCCATGCATCCAGGGAGCCCCCATCAGTGGGGGCGCCCAAAACAAAGAAGAAAAAGTGGCAGTAAAGTGTTGAAGGCAGAATAGGTGTCAAGCGGGGCGCCCGGAGCGTCCGGGGCGCCCGGGATCAAAGCTATTTTGCTGTTTCGAGGTTGAAACACAGGATAAGCCTTCACAAGGGCACCCGGAAGGTCCGGGGCACCCTGGTCAAAGGCTTTATCAGCTGCGGCGAGGTCGGCGCAGGGATAAGGTTTGACCGGGTTTATCTGGGCGCCCCCAACGTCCAGGGCGCCCGTATGAAGCCTATATAAGGGGCTTCGACCCCTCTGCTTTAGACACAACTGCTACAAGCCATTCTGATCATTCTGACCGACGACAACACGCTAAAGACGAGGCTCTACGACCGGGAGGCTCCAGGAGGAAGTGCGCGGCACTTCGGAGGTCCAGATCGGTCGAGCTTCAACTTTGTTTTGTTCGGTTTGCATTTAATTTTCCGTACTTAATTTTCTATACTTGTGCTTGTACTTCTACTCTGTAAGACGGGGTTTCTTCACCTCCGGAAATTCCAGAAAGGAGACCAATAGTGGACTCACGCCGAGTACATAGGCCTTGGACGTACTGACCCTGGGGGGTTGGGAACCAAGTAAATAAATCCCGCCGTGTCCCTGTCTTGCTTTTATTTTTATTTACTGTTCCGCTGCACTAACACTCTGAGTAGATTAAAAGTCTTACGAAGTTTTCACGACAAGATTTTCACGATCGATATTCACCCCCCCTCTATCGACGGCACCGGTCCAACAGATAAAGCTATTTTGGTTTGTTTTATAAAATAGACCAAAGGTTGGTTTATTTTATAAAAGGTTATATAAATTTTATATAAATTTTTATATAATGAACCATGAGTTGGTTTGTTTAATAAAATTTATATAATGAACCAATGGTTGGTTTGTTTTATAAAATTTTATATAATGAACCAATGGTTGGTTTGTTTTATAAATTTTATATAATCATGCCAAAAGAAAGAGAGCCTTGATTATGGATTGATTGAGAAATTATTCCATAATCAAGAAGAAGAAGCTTGATCATGAGAGCCTTGATTATGGATTGATTGAGAAATTATTCCATAATCAAGGAGAGATTTGCTTGGGAATTAAGAAACCTCTCCCTATATAAAGGACCCAAGGGGTGCCATGGAAGATGATCCATCCAAGAATTGCTTGGGCTCTCTCCTCTTCTTCTCTCCCTCTCTCTTGGCCGGCCATAGGCCTTCCTTCTTTCTTCTTGCCGTGAGCACAAGGAGAAGCATCAAGGCGACGAAGTACTTCCTTGCGACGATCTTCCTCTTCGGCCAACCTTGGTGGTGAGTCTTTCGATTTGATTACTCTCTCGGTTTTCATCGTGTTCACGGAGAATCTAGTAGTTCTCATGAACACGAAACTCGTGGCTTAGCGAAGTCATCCCGATGATACTCGGCGTGGATACGAATAGAGGCGGAGCTTTCAAGGGACGCTAACGGTTGGATCTCGTCCCTTCTTCCAAGTTACGCAAGGTAATTCGTAGAGTAATTTCCTTTTCTATAAAAATTTTATATTACGATTATGTGAACACATTGCATGCTTAGGATATGTGTTAGAATAATTTAGGAAATTATTCATGCTTTTGTTTCCGCTGCATGTAATTATGTAACAATTACAATACGTGTCCGCGTCAGCATGCACCCGGTCCCAACAGAAGGAGCTGATGATAGAACTCAACAATCTCGGAGAATCGGTAAGCAATCGGGTTGCACAATGGTACGCATTGAACGCCTTCCCGAGAACCCCTAACTGGATCTCAATAATCGGCACCTACTACATATCTAAGGACATTGAGGTAAGTACCTTAGAGGAACTTTTTTCTACTTTAGAACTTCATGAATCCAGATGTGCAGGAAAAACGAAACCTGACAACATCACCCTAGGCACCAAAAGGATCCAACATGAAGAGGATTCTTCAGAAAATGATGAGAACGCAACATATATGGTAAGGAAGTTGTCTAAGTATTTCAAACCTAAAAAATTTAACAAGGTGCAGGGTAAGAAGCAAAGAAAGATCCGATGTTACAACAGCAATGATGAAGGACACATGAAGGGAAACTGCCCCAAAGTGAAGTACAAAGGAAATGGGGTACAAAAGTCAAAAGCACACAATCTAAAGGCGACTTGGGATGAATCTTTATCGGAAGACTCAGATCTCGAGGAACATGATGGACTTACTCTGATGGCTTCATACCAAGAGAATGAGAGCATCGATAATGGGGGAGTCATCTCAGAGGACAACAACGACGAAGGGGGAACTTTGGACTTCAAAACGGATATGGTAAGTGAGGTATGTTTTCTACCTCCTAATCAGTTATATTTTAGAATTAAGAAAATGATAAAATCCCTGTGTAAATTAAAAACAAAAAATACAGATCTAAAGAAAAAATTAGCATATGCTTTAGAAATGAATAATAAAAGTAAAATTTGAAAACGACCATTTGAAGATTCAAATTGAAAATTTGAAAAATAACTATTCATGTTCAAGAAATTCAAATTTTAAATATCATAGAAAACTTAATTAGTATTACAGATTTCATAAGGGACAAATTATAAAAATTTCCAAATCAGATGTTCCATCTAAATTTTTAATAAATTCTATTGGCAAAAATTTATATTGGGTTCCTAAATATATTTTAAACTATTGATTTTTTTTAGAAAATTAATTCTGCAATTAATGCTTTATTTTGTTCATGTTTGGATAACTACTTGTAGGAAAGTTTGTTTTTTTATAAGTATGTCCTATCTATATTTTCGAAATTAAAAAAAATAATCAAATTTATTATGATTTTCAAAAATATTAGAAAACTTATCTAAAGTTGATTCTTTAAAAATGTGTTAAACATATTTTCCCCTTAATATTTTCAATTTTTGATGTGATCATAGGGGGAGAATTAGTGTTTATGTTAAGGGGCAGACTCTAATTTTTTTTAGCGCTTACATTGTTATATATTTATTCTTATTTTTCATTATTTGTTCACCTTAACTTAACTCGGGTTGATACACATCAAAAAGAGGGAGATTGTAAGTACCCCAGGTTGATTTTGCTATGATCAACCGATTTAAGTTAAGTCCTGGTATGTTTAATCCCTATGTCTAAGTGTACATGAACTTAGGATCATAGGAAGTTGAGTGGAAGACGTAGCGGTCGACAAGGATGGCACGGAAAGGGACCTGATAGGCTCGGTGCATTCGAGGGACGCGGAGTTCTACAGAAGAGTACGCCGGTAGAGCGAGAAGGTCGCGCGTAGCGTCCGAGGGACGAGAACCCGGATGGAAGGACGCTTGAGGGGCCAAAGGCTGGAGTTGGGTTCGAGTGAGCCTAACTTCGGTTGGCCAGAAATTACCCAGGAAGACTAGAAGACAGGCTGGAGAATGGTCAGCGGTAGCTGACCAAAACAGCCACTGTCGGGCGCCCGTGAGCATACGGACGCTTGGGTTGTCAGGCGCCCAAGCACTTGGTCACCCCTGTGCTATCAGGCGCCTGAGAGGCTAATTCTAGTCGTTTGTGAATGCTTCTTTCTAGATAAGAATCAGGCCATGTGTTAGACGCCCAAGAGCTCTCGAGTGCCCTATAAGTGCCACGTAAGCAAATGGATAATTCCTACCGGGGCTATAAATAGACCCCTTGAGCTCAGTTTCATTCATTCCATGGATTCTTAGCATTAGCAAACAAGTTTTGTATGAATTCTCATTCTTTCTCTGAGCTTCCCACGTGTAAGTGGCTTCTTTGCCTGAAGGAGTTTTATTCAGGAAAATCGAGCCATATTCAGCCTTGGATTATCAACCTCACCGATTACAAACCAAGTAAATCCGGTTGCCTCTTTATTTATTGTTTGCTTTATTTATTTATGATATTTGTGTTCTGATTAACATCTTTGTTAAGTACAAACAAAAGATTGAGTTTTCTTTTTTAGGGGCAATTTATCCCCCTCTTGCCAAACTTCGATCTCCCTCAATTGGTATCAGAGCAAGGATGCTCCAGAAGGACTAACCGCCGTCTGAAGCAACAACAAAATGGTCGGACCAGTCATCTACCCGCCAAAGTTCAAGGGGGAGTTCACGAGTTGGAAGCGCAAAATGCAGATTTTTTTCAAAACTGATTTTGATTTAATTTTAATAATGAAAATACAATTTTGTAGCTCCGAAGGATTCTAACAACAAACCTAAAGACGAAAGTCAGTGGACTAAGAAGGAACAGGCTGACTTTATGGTGAATGGAAATGCAGAATACCATCTGCTAACCGTGCTCCTTGCATAAAAAGTCAACCGAGTCGGGAACTACCGATTGATGAAGGAACTTTGGGGAAAAAATCCTTGAACTTCATGGAGGTACCTCCGAAGCCAAATTAGCAAAAAGATATCTTCTCCAGAATTAGTTCAGTAACCTTCAATCGGAAGAAGGAGAGTTAGTAGCACAACTTCACGCTAAGTTGAAGGAGCTGATGACAAAACTCAACAATCTCATAGAATCGTTAAGCAATCGGGATGCGCAAAGGTACACATTGAATGCCTTCCTGAGAACCGCTAACTGGGTCTCAATAATTGACGCCTACTACATCTCTAACGATCTTGAGGTAAGTACCTTAGAGGAACTTTTTTCTACTTTAGAACATCACGAATCTAGATGTGCAGGAAAAAGAAAAACCTGACAACATCGCCCTCAACACCAGAAGGATCCAACATGAAGAGGATTCTTCAAAAAATGATGAGAATGCAGAATTTATGGTAAGGATGTTATCCAAGTATTTCAAAACTAAAATATTTAATAAGGTGCAGGGTAAGAAGCAAAGAAAGATCCGATGTTACAACTGCAACGAAGAAGGACACGTGAAAGAAAACTATCCCAAAGCGAAGAACAAAGGAAAAGGGGCACAAAAGATAAAAGCACACAATCTAAAGGCGACTTGGGACGAATCTTCATTAGAAGATTCAGATCTCGAGGAACACGCTGGACATGCTCTGATGACTTCATACCAAGAGAATGAGAGCATCGATAAAGGGGAAGACACCTTAGAGGATAGCAGCGATGAAGGGGAAACGTCAGACTTCAGAATGGATATGGTAAGTGAGGTATGTTTTCTACCTCCTGATCAGTTATATTTTGGAATTAAGAAAATGATAAAATCCCTGTGTAAATTAAAAACAAAAATACAGATCCAAAGAAAAAAAATAAAATTTGAAAATTTCTAAAGCAGAAACAAAAAATTAGTTTCTGCTTTAGAAATGAATGATAAAATATAATTTGAAAATGACCATTTGAAGATTCAAATTGAAAATTTGAAAAATAACTATTCATGTTCAAGAAATTCAAATTTTAAATATCATAGAAAATTTAATTGGTATTACAGATTTCATAAGGGTCAAATTGTAAAATTTCCAAATCAGATGTTCCATCTAAATTTTTAATAAATCCTCTTGATAAATATTTATATGGGGTTCCTAAATATATTTTAAACTGTTAATTTTTTTTAGAAAATTAATTTTGCAATTAATGCTTTATTTTGTTCATTTTTGGATAACTACTTGTAGGAATGTTAGTTTTTTTATAAGCAATGTCCTATCTATATTTTCAATTTTTTTAAAAAGTAATAATCAAATGTATAATTATTTTCAAAAATGTTAGAAATCTTATCTAAAGTTAATTCTTTAAAAATGTGTTAAACATATTTTCCCTTAACATTTTCAATTTTTGATGTGATCAAAGGGGGAGAATTAATGATTAAGTTAAAGTGTATGCTCTAATTTTTTTTTTTAGCTCTTACATTATTATATATTTATTCTTATTTTTTATTATTTGTTTACCCTAACTTAACTTGGGTTGATGCATATCAAAAATGGGGAGATTGTAAGTACCCCATGTTGGTTTTGATGTCATCAACCAATTTAAGTTAGGTCCTGGTGTGTTTAATCCCTGTGTCTAAGTGTACAAGAACTTAGGAGCACAAGAAGTCGAGTGAAAGATGGAGCGGTCGAGAAGGATGACATGGAATGGGAGCTGACGAGCTCGGTGCATCCGAGGGGCGCGGAGTTCTGCAGAAGAATACGCCGATAGAGCGAGAAGGATGCACGCGACGTCTGAGGGATGAGAAGTCGAAAGGAAGGGCACTCGAGGGGTGAAACGCCAGAGTCGGGTTCAAGTGAGCCTAACTCTGGTTCACCACAAATCACCTAAGAAGATCAGAAGACGGGCTGGAGACAGGCTAGAGTTCTATTCAGGAGAATCGAGCCATATTCAGCCTTAGATTAGCAACCTCCCCGGTTGCAAACCAAGTAAATTCGGTTGCCTCTTTATTTGTGTTCTAATTAACATCTTTGTTATGTTCAAACAAAAGATTGAATTTTCTTTTTCAGGGGCAATTCACCCCCCCTCTTGCCGACCTTCGATCACCCTCACAGTGAGCTTGATCCTCAATCCTCATCTCAGTGCCCCCCTTTACCTCACTCAGGGATTAGAAATGAGTCGTGACCTTGACCAAACAAAGCCTAGGTCATCGGTCAAACACGGATCAACCGAAAGGGAAAAAAGACAATAAACAATAGTATCCCTTGTAGACTCACCTTCGTCCGAGAGATGAGGCGCATGATCTAAGATCAGCTGCCAGAACCCTAGCAAGCGAGATCCACGACCTACCATGGAGGAGGAGTGACTGACGATGTGCAACTTCGATGATCGGGCGGTGAGATGCTTTGAAGGTGCGGAAGAAGGAGAAGAAGCAGAAGACAGATGTTGGGTTCGGTTGCATCGGGATTCCTCTCCATATCTCCAGATTAAAATTTTATTAACTAAAACAAATCCGGATGGAAAGAGACTTCCCAAGTGACCATTTTCATCATTGTACTAATCGATTGAGCAATCTCTTGACCAAACTTATTGTTTATGCAATCTAACTCTTCTAATCGATTAGTCACGGAATAGACGATGATTTGATCACCGGTTTTTGTGTTTATCTTCGGGGTCCATGTGAATAAGCAACATACAATATAAATAAGATGCAAGAATGAACAAAACAAGATTTATACCTCTTGTTTACCTTCGATCTACTACTGTATTCCTATCCTCTTCTTGGGCGCCGTGTGGGCGACGATCTTCCAAGAAACAAAGCCACCAAAGCCTATCCTCTTCCTTCCTTCTTCTTGCATCGGCCACCAAACCCTAGCTTCTCCCTTTGTGCTGCCGGCCAACTTCCTTGCTTCAAGGATGCGCTGGCAAAAGGAAGAAGAGTAGTAGAAGAGGAAGAAGATGAAGGAGAAGAGAAAGAGTTCTTTCCTTCACTTGAACCCTAACCAACCACCTCTCTTTTCTCCTCTTAAGTTTGCAGCGCCGAACACCAAAGGAAGAGTTTTTCTTCCTTTTTTTTGCCACCGGCCACTCCCCTTTCTTCTTTGTTGTGCACGCCTAAGGGAGGAAGTAGAGAAGAGAGAGAATAGAGGAAGAAGATTCATGGTCTTCTTCCTTTTCCCCACCCTACTCGAGTGCTTCTTCTTCCCCTTGTAGCCGGTGCCGCCCAACCTTAGGGGGGAGAGAGAGAGAGGGAGACAATATGAGAGGCTTAGGGTTGATTGTCATGCCTTGGTTTCATGACTCATGAGGTATATATATAGGCTATAATAGGGATCATGAGGAGGAGTTGAATTTGGTCTCCTAATGGATCCTAAGCCTGATCCATTAATGATAACCCGGTCCACTAATGGGTTATCATTGAACTACCACACCAACTCCCATAATAATATGGGCTCCACCATATTATGTTTACATAATTTTCTCATATTTAAGATCTCGCATGTCCATTAATTAATTAAATTACTGACAATTTAATTAATTAACATCTAACTTCATGAGTAGTACCACTCAACCTTATCATCATGTGGGACCAAGTCCACCTACAGGATTTACATGATGAACTTTATGAGCTCCTCAAGGAGACATCATCATCTTAACGTATTAGGACACGGTTTCCTTCTATAATCAACGACACACCATGTAAATAATATTATTTCTCAATTTACCGGGCTTATTGATTTAACAAATAAATCTCGCCCATTGGTAAATCAAAGAAATAGATATTAAGTACATGTGCTCGTTATTATATCGAGATTAAGAGCATGCATATTATAATATCTGAGGTCTAATTCGATTATATAGTCAGTATAAATCGAATCATGTCTAAGTCGGTCCTGCTCAATACACACAAATTGTACTAGTGTAATTCTATAGTCAAGATAGACTAATACTAAATTACACTACAACCATTCCAATGGTTTGTCCAAATCCATCTCGGTCGTGAGCCACTACTTATACTTCACAAGGGACTGATAACATGATCTTCTGTGTAGCACCACACACCATGTTATCTACAATGTAAAGTAAAGGACAATAACATATATATCAAATATAAAATGCAGACAATGACTATGTGATTCTTATTCCAAAATATAGATGTCCATACAAAAGCTAGACTTTTAGTATACATCCTAATAATAGATTGGGCCATGGCAAAGAAAAAGTAGGAGACGAGGTTATAAGTGCTGCACCATTTTCCACTTTAGTCCTGATAATTTGAGTTATTGCAGTTTCTTCACTAATTTCAGAATTTTATACAATTAGCCCCTTCTAATTTTGAGTTTAATCCATTTGGTCACCAAAATATAGTGTGGACCCCTTTAACTTCGATTTGGGTCTCAAAAATCCTAAATCTTCTCTGAAATAATTTCTATTTTTTTTTTGGATTGAGATTTTTGATTTTTAGGAAGTATATTCAGATAAAGGACTGACATTGGTATGGAGAAGTGTGGAGCTAAGTGCTTAGCACTTATAGCTTATCACTTGTACTTGGTTTAGGTAACCAAGAAGGTACCTTCGAACTTATAATTTGTGCTAAGGCGAATCACTTATGAGACTAGGTCACCTTGGAATGGAAGATACCGAGAACAACCTTCAGGAAACAAAGAATCATTTTGTGATTATGTTTAGATACTTCTTAGAGATAACGTGTCTCTATCTCCTTGCTATAGAGTTAGACCTTAGAGGTTTCTGAACCTTGGATGGAGGAATTGGAATGTCTTGGGTTAGGAGGTGATGGTTGGTCAACTCGCTCATCGCTACGCTAATTTTAACTCATAGATTGAGTCTATATGGTTGGCTAATCTCGATGGTACATCGGGATCTACGACCCACTAGGGTGCGAAGGATGTGGAGTTAGCTATGTCCTTATCTTCTAAAGATGTATTGGACATTATTTAGGTCAAAGATGTCCACTAGTTTTCGGTTGTTGTACCCCCACTGTGGACTTACTTGTTCTCAAGATAATAGAGCTTGATATCATCCTAAGCATGGATTGGTTGGCAATCTAGCATGCCACAGTCGATTTCCAAGCGTGGGTGGTTATGTTCTTCGTACGATATGAACGCTACGAGTTTTTGGTAATGTCGTGTGGGCATACCAAGAATCTAGCCATCACTTGAGGTTGGTATCTCTTAGGATTTTAGATTGATTGGTTATCGATCCCCGATTGATATCTTGATATATTCAAAATTGAGGAAGAAGATTTTCCCAATTGGGAATCTGAGCACATTTTCGTGACTTTGGTTGCTTAGACACTATGGTCTATTGGATCAGGATACTCAACCCAGGCATAGCCTTACGAGAGGAAGACTAGTATGTTGGCATATGGAAGTTGCACGAGTTGATTTGGGTGATCATTGAATGGTTAACTAAATCTATGCATTTTCTTTCGATCCATAGATTGGACTTATTGGATAATTTGGTAGAAATGTACCATAAAGAGATTACTGGATTACAGTGCATATATCTGAGTATCATATTGGTTAGAGACCTGCATTTCACTATTAGACCATTGGCATATAGATCAGTTTTGTTATAGTTGTGTGTTCGTAGATTGACGGACCATTGGAACGCACTGTACAGACACAAGTGGATCTGTTAAGGTTGTACATGATCGAGATGGAGACCACCAGGGTTTTGGGGGGATGACCATGTATCTCTACGTGTTACACTCACAAAGTGGGTTACAAGTTTTGGATTGAAAAGTAAGTTATCCCTTGCTACTTGAGACCCTTTTAGGTATTTGAATTTTTTTTTTGAGAGGATAGGTGAGGTGACCTATTGATTAGATTGATGCTACCATTGACTCTAGATGGTATACATTTGGTGTTTTCCATGTATCTATGTTACGTAAGTATATGTCATATCTTACACACAACTTGAGGGTGGGGTCAATCTCACTCCAGACAGGAGGAATCTTTGGCGAGGTACCTATGCGGATTTTCGATAACAAAAACACCAATTGTGGAATCAAACTAATTGACTCAGCAATTGTAAATGATAGAACGTGGAGCTTGAATGGGAGATGAAATCTCGTACCCCCACTTACTTAGGGTGCATGGTTTCATCAGCGGTTAAGCTGATGGGTGCGTTTTACCTACCGTACTTAGTAAAGAATTTGGGGAATAAATTTTTATTGGTAAGGGAGAATGTAAAATACGAGAACTATGTTCTAAGGGTTAAATAGAGAAATAATCTTATAGAATTTAATAGGAATTTTTTTTAAAAAAAATTCTGGATCCTTGGTGGAATTTATGAGGATAAATCAGATAAATAAAAAAATATAATTAGGTTATCCGATTTATTGTAGGAGAAATTTAATATATATATATATATATATATATATATATATATATATATATATATATATATATTAAATTTATGATGTTGTCACCGTGAGCTGTTTGGTTGCATTAACATTGAATATGATTTCAGTTTATAATTGTGTTGTGCCGTCTTTGGGTTGGATGGGCTGTCTTGTTGTGAAGATCATAAGTTGGAACAATTTTTTTCTTAATTTTGGAATCCATGTCGTGTTGGTTACTCTAGCTATATTGAGTTGGATCAATGTGGTATGGTTTTAGTGACAATGGGGGTGTCGTGAGTCGTCTTCGAGCTTAGGGATTCCAATTTGTTATGGAGTTATCGGTTTTGATCTCCTGTTATTCTGCCTTGAGTTACAAATGGTGGAATGGGATTTAGGTTGGAGTAAATGTCCATGTAGGGACGGGGTATGGGTAATCCTACCCTTGTATCTTGAGGTAGTGAGTTACTACCACCCATAGAGTTTTTTTAATTTTGGTGTAGTATTGGGGTTGTGTCTTGTACCATATGGCACAAGGATTGGGTACTGGTTTAGGTTTGGGTCTAGCTCCTTAGGTTTAAATAATCTCGGAAGATGGGTTAATGCTAATACGATTTGGTATTTAGCTTGATTAGTATCATTTGTTATGAAAGCTTAAACTATATCATTTGATATAAGACATTGATTTGCTTTCAAATTTTTGGACAGGGGTTCTCTTCATCTACGAATTCTTCCATTGGAGGCGGGCACTTCTTGCTTGTCTTTTTTAGTACCACTTTATCTTATGCATGACTTGCTTATGATTTTGCAGTAGGTTTTATTACCTTATATCTACTATCGTTGTTATCCTGCTTGATACATTCTGCTTGATCTTTGAGATGATCAATTTTTTGTGTATACAGTCTCGATATTTAACATCTGAATCTGTATAGTATTTGCGTATTTATGTGTATATAGATATAGTATCATGTTACTTTATATCTGCATTGTTTGATTTCTAGTTATACTTGCATGTGTACCTGGATGTATGATAGTTAGGTTATGATACATGTGGTCGATCTGTGCATGTTAGGTTGAGTTATGTATGATGACCTGGTGGGTGTTGCATGTGTTAGTGTCATGCACTATCCATGCATTGTTGTATGCTGATAATCATCGACATCTCTTATGGTCTGAGGTCATCGTCAGTCTCATTCTAGATCTGCACACATGGGTTAGTAGATTCCAGTGAATGTGTGTAGTTATTGTGTACTGCTCTGGTCGGGCGCTCATGGGTAATGGTTCCGAAGCGTGGTAGTAGGTAGAGATCCTTCCTTTTTCTAGTGATCAGAGGAAATAAGAGCGATGCTCCCCATATGACTTGGGGTAAGAGGGTGGTTCTCTGCCAGCATCTTGTCTACTCAGTCACTCATGAGCAGTGATGACAGAGTGCGTACAGTGTCACAGCCTTCCAAATGGACGGCTTACGGTTCTCCAAAGCTTGATCGCCTTGATCTGAGCCCGATTTTGACCCAACCTTGACCCAACTTGACCTAGGTCCATGTTTCTTCAGCCTATAAAAAATCAGATTCAAATTAAATATCAAAACATCTCAAAATCGCAAAGATTTGCAATTAAACCCAAAAATAGAATTACTACATGGAACCTAGGATAAACTCAAGATTAAGCATGTAAAATATGGGTCAAACATGGATTTTTGAGCCTGAAATAATTAATAAAATAGCAGTTATCAACTCTCCCACACTTAAACTTGGGCGTCTCGCACAAGCTAACTAAATATGTACTCCTAGATTATTCTCAATCATAATTAGAAGCAGTTGATAAGAAATTACCTAGGGTTGTTAATTCTCAAAAATCTAAGCTCAATGGACTAGTATCTTGTCCTTAAATCAACAACTTAGCATATTTATCCTTCATGATTCATTGAGATGAACTAAACTCACAAAGCCTCTCAAGAAAGTATTTAGTGGCTCTCTTCCTAAATTCTACATTTGTGGTGGAGTAGAGCTCACTCAAACACAACATGGTTCTTGCACTATCATAAGCTTGCTTGTTATCTACTTTCCACCACTATTCTTGATTCAGATCCACATCTACAAAAGTTTATTAAAACAAGTTAAGGGAATATGAAACGGTAAGAATAAAGTAAAGGTTTAGAAAATAGAAAAGTTAAAGTAGTGGAAGACTTGGATGCTCAAGAATATTTCTAATGCACTTTGCCTTCTTTTATGGACTTCTCGGTGAAATTAGAGTTGTGGCGGGTAGGTATTAGCTGATTTGGATGAAGAATATGGCTGAATTATATATTTTTTGCCGTGCCAATTCCATTGATCGGTCCAGAGATCGGTCAGTCATTGGAACTGACTGGCTGCTCCCTGATCAAACTGTATTGCCTCTGATCGGTCCCTGGAACGGACTGGTTGCTTCCTGATCGGTCACTGGACCGATCAGATGCTGATCAGTAGCCAAAACTGGTTCTGAATCTGAAACTGCTTCATGCCTTGTTTCTTCCTTTCAATCCCATATCTCAAATCCACTAGCTTCTTACTCATGACTTCCAGTTTAGAAATCTATCCACCTTTTGACATTTCAGGTTTATTCTTCTTTTTTTTTCTGTTTTTTTTTCAGCTGCTTTCACAGCAGCTTTTCTTCTCCTTTTCCTCTTCTTTTTTTTCCTTTTCTTTTCATTCACTTCCTTGCAATGGCTAGCTGATGGATGAATTTCCGACTTCTCTCTTGGTACACTATCGTCAATTCTTCAATTGATCTCTTGCCCACTCCTTTTTTATACAAAACTCAACTCGAATTGGCACCATTGGATTGCATCCTTGATACAAAATATTTCCAAAACACTAGCCACCTTCCCCACACTTGAGCTTTTGTCCGTCTCAGGCAAAGTAATATCAAGAACCATTCCAAACAACCAAGTCCATGGGAGAAAAATAGGTATGAGCAGAAAAACAAGGAAAGGAAGAAGACTAAATCATGTATCAATAGTGATTATTGCAAAAACCGATATGAAAAGGGAAGATAAAGGGATTAACCGCTATAGATGTGATCCAATCATAGAATTATAGTTTTGAAAGAACCTAAGCAAGTTCTAAAGCACAATTACATGTGTGTATTACAAAAATTAGGCTAAATCCTCACTAGGTAGTAATAATTCATCTCAAGTCATCAATCTAGAATTTATATCCAAGTAGTACTCAAGCATCCAAGAATTCATCCATTAGCTCAAATCCTAAGTTTTAACAACCAAATTTAATTTATTTTCAAGAGACTCTAAAATGATATGGAGACAACCTAGAGGGATACATTTATTCCTACTCATTGAGAAAAGGTATCTACAATGGTATCTACAATGACTATTTATTCAATCTAGATTACCTAAGCATTCATTATCAACAACTCACTATAAAAAGAAACATTTACTTCTAGAAACATAAAAATGATATATACAATGAAATCAAAGTGCAAGAAAAGTAAACTCCCCTTAATTTGGGTAGATAGAGTCTTTGATGTCCAATCCATCCACCTCTAGCTCCTTTAATTCTTCAAAGTACTTTTTGAGCCGGTGACCATTGACTTTCCAAACAAAATTATTGGCTTCATCCTTGATTTCACAAACACCATAAGGGAAAATGTTAGTCACAACAAATGATCTTTCCCATCTTGACCTCAACTTACCCTTAATCAATTTGAGCCTTGACTTGTATAATAAAACTTTGTCGCCAATTTGGAAGTCTTTCTTCAAGATGTGCTTGTCATGAAAAATCTTAGTCTTTTCTTTGTAGATCCTTGAGTTCTCAAATGCTTCTAGTCTAATCTCCTCAAGTTCTTGGAGTTAAAGTTTTCTCTCTTCTCCCACCTTGCTAGCATCAAAGTTACAAGCCTTTACCGCCCAAAATGCTTTGTGTTCTATTTTCACGGGAAGATGACAAGCTTTTCCATACACTAAGCGGTAAGGAGACATTCCAATGGGGGTCTTGTATGCCGTTCTATAGGCCCATAGTGCATCATCAAGCTTTTTACTCCAATCTTTCCTATTGGGCCCAACGGTCTTTTCCAAAATTAATTTCATCTCTCTGTTAGAAATTTCGGCCTGTCCATTCGTTTGGGGATGGTAGGATGTAGAAACTTTGTGCACAGCCCCATACTTGCCAAGTAGAGCATCATTGTTTATTGCAAAAATGAGATCCTTGGTCACTTATTATAACCCTTGGAATTCCAAACCTGCAGAAAATGTGTGACCTGAAAAAGCTAACAACAACACAAGAATCTTCAGTCTTGGAGGAAATGACCTCCACCCATTTAAAAACATAATCTACAGCAAGCAAAATATACAGATAACCACATGATGTAGGAAAAGGTCCCATAAAATCTATTCCCCAAATATCAAAAATCTCATAAAAAATTATAGTGTGTTTGGGGCATCTCATTTCTCGCTCCTATGTTCCCAGTTCGCTGACATTTATCACAATTCTTATAAAACAGATATGCATAATAAAATAGGGTGGGCCAATACAATCCACATTTTAACACCTTCCTAGCTGTTCTTTGGGGTCCAAAATGCCCCCACAAGCTGATGAATGGCAAAATGTAAGGACAGAAGAAAACTCATGGTCGGGTACGCATTCCTAATTATTTGATCATTACAAAACTTCCATAATAAGGGTCATCCCACACATAGAATTTTGCATCACTTTTGAGTTTATCTTTTTGAGCCTTAGAAAAGTGTGTAGGAAAAACATGTGCTACTANTAAAGTTATACTCAAGCAACAGGGGATTTCAGTTCACAGAAATGAAATGTGGCCAACTTTTTTGGATTGGGATTGAAAGATAATGATTAACATGTTTAACCTTTCTTCCATGAGTAAGCCTCAGTTTGGGGTACTCCTTTAGAACAGATCGGACTTTGTCAGCTAGTACATTCCATTTCTGAGATTAAGATGCAAAAAACTAGATTAATTAGTACGAAAGTAGCTGGAGAATCAATTGTCGCAGTGGTTTTCACACACAATTTTACCTTCTCTTCAACACATCGGAAGTGAACGGAAAGGCAGAATTTATTGTTCTCCACTCGTGATCCCGGAACACTATTTGTTGTCTCGACCAACTTCTTGTAGACCTTGAAAGAGACAGAGAGTACAAACTAGCAAATTATTGCTTAGCCTTGCGGTAAAACAAAGGGAGAATTTTTAACCAGGATCCGGGAATGAATAAGCTCACCTCATCGATCATGGGAAGGAATTCACTGGCGGGTTGAAACAGAACACTTTTGCCTGTATCACAAGAGATAAAACAAAGGATCTTCAAAGAAAAGTTAGAAAAGATAATCCAGTGGAACACAAGAAAATAGAGAGGAAAGCCACCTTAGCTTTCGTGTGCTTGTGTCAAGAATGGGGCCTTTGATTCCATGCCATGGCTTCCAGCGTAGTACAATTCTGATAATCTCACAAAGTTTGAGAGCTGATCCAGAAGCGACAAAGCGCCAAAATTTAAGTGTTAAAGGGAATGGAAGGCATTTGATTGCAGGAGCAGCCTAATTCTTGTGCTAGGGCAGGAACGTACCTTGTCTCTACACCTCCCACTAACAATAGCAGTGGGGAAATGACTTGCTACATCTCTTACGGCCTCCCTCATCTAGTTCCAACAAGTAATTAACCAGGTCAAGAGTTTGAAAAGCAAATTACCAACCTAAACAATTCAATTTGTTTTTCTTTTCCTGGCAACAAGCTCACCTCATCGGACATGAAGGCGCGGTCGGGGTCGTCGACGATGGGAGACAGAGTGCCATCATAGTCGAGGAACATCACGATCTGCTTCCCCTTGGATGCGTCCATGAGCTCATCGAAGTTGTGCAATGCGGACGGGTGCAATTCCTGCGCATAATCTCCGCCAGTCAAACTCCCGGGTACAAATCCACTGCTGATTTAGACTAAATCCAACAAACCCTAGAAGTAACACTCACCATCCATCTTTCGTAGTCTCCCCCACCAAGAGTGGCCGTCAACGCCGCCGTCGATGACTTGATCTGAGTCGGAGACGCTGCTGCGGCCATGAACTCGATCCACGAACTGCGCTTCCCGCCGCCGCCGAGGTCGATCTGGCAACACATTTTCTTGTAACCGGGATAGCTGAGGATGGCGGCGGTGGTGGGCGGATAGGGGAAGTTAGGGAACGTGGTAGCGGCGGCGACCACAGCGACGGCGTGCTCCTCCGTCAGCATCAAACTCTGCTTCGTCATCCGCTGCGGCTCTATCGAAAGGCTGAGGATTGAGTCGAATCGAGAAAAGCAGACTGAAATCGAACTCTTCTTCCTCCTCCGGACTCTGCTTCTGGTTTCGGATTTGGGACGGTGCTGAAGGCCGAAACAACCCTCGAGCCATTAAATAGGGCGGAGGCGTGTGCTCCTCTGATTCCATGGGGCCCGACACGTTAGCGCGGGGCCCGCCGGACGGGCTTGGCAGGAGCCAGTAGGGGGATGCGTGTGCGCACTGGATCCAGGAAGCGACCGCGGTGGGCCCCGCGGAGGACCGGACACGTGGTGTCCGTGTCACGACCCACGGAATGGACGTGCGACGAGCCCCCAAACAGCTAATTGCAGCGTCACGTCCGCGACAGCTCGTCGTTTCAGTTGGTGGATTCGCCGCGGACCCCGCTCCCCCTCCCTTGAACCCCCACCAGATAATTATTTATTAATAAAATTAAATTTAATATCTAGAAACACTCTGAATTCATAAAATTGGTCGATCACTAACAGACGTAACGGCCCAACATTAAACTGGTAAATAAAATCTTCCATCCTTGATACCTTCTAAACTCATGAATTCAGTTCAACATCTTAAAACTGCTACATTGCTCTACTTTTAACATCCATGTTTGCCAATTGCCAAGATTTAGTTCCAAGATAAGGTAGTACACAAAAACAAGTATTTAGATCTACATCCAATGATCGATCATGAACATCGAAGCTTCGCTGTGCTCTAACGTTAATTATCCTCCTCCTTCCAAAGATCTGCAAACTCATCAGGCTCCAATGGATTCGCTTCTTCATGCAACTTCCTCCTCATCTTGGCTTTGAGTTTCTTGGTGTATTTTCCAGCTTTCTTTCTCTTAGCCATCGCACGGATCTAGTTACAGAATAAGACGAGTCAGCATGACAACCAAACACAAGATACTCATCCTCCATTAATGTTGTAGTTGACCTTCCTAAAACTAGCAAACGGTGATTGATTCAACGGTGATTACCTGGTTTGGTGACACATAATATGGATTTTCGTAAAGGGTTGGACCGCCAAAAGTTCCGCCAAATATCTTGATGGTGTTCAAACAAAATCTCGGGCCAACCTGTGCATAGTAGTTTGCATGTCATCCCTGTAAAAAGAGCATGCAAAAAGTTTGCAGAAAGATTGCGAACCTCTACGAGTGACATTTTGTCTAGACCACCTCGATCAACCTTATCTGTTTCACTGTGAGGAACCAATATCTGCACCCCAAAGAAAAATGCATCGGAATATCAGAAAGTTATAAAGTCTTTCTCGATGGTATATCTCGACTCAATGCCACTTAGTTCCAGTAAAACCATACGGAAAGCAATAAAGGAAAAACAGAAAGATCAGGAAAATAAGGGCCAGGGTATTCACTCCATGAGCAATAGTTTGCAGCTAGAGACAAGGGTCAGCTAATTGTGTTAGAATATAAGTTTCAATTATTAAAAAATTCAACGATGATTTGCCTCCTAAATTGGAATTTGACTAAAATCATGATATGCAGCAACTTGCATTATTAAGATAACAAAACTACTTTACACCTTAAGATTTCATTTCTTGGAGTTACATTGATGTCTTCATCAAAGATAAGAATGCCAGTGAAGTCCATCAGACAACTAATTGTATATCAATTTTACTAAAGCATGTTAATGGAAGCTTGTAAACTTGCATAACAGACGGTGATTAAAAAACAAGATTTACATTTTATTATAGGCCTCTTGTTAAGACCAGCTGACCGCTAGCCAAACTCTTGGACCATTACAATTAGGATAAATACATCCATTTAGATAAAGATTTTAAAAAAAAATCCTGTAATAAGAGGAAAGGAAATGGACATCAGTTAAGAATAGAATATTAAATTTTCCTGATTAATTGCTTAACCATAAACCTAAAGCTATTAGGAAAGGTCGTATGTGTGTTCAATATTGTTAACACCAAAAATAATGAAATTCACATGTAAAGAAGCAGTTATGAACATTGAATCTAGATATAGCAGAAAGTCTTTAAGAGGCAGGCCTGTTGTCAAAATGTATGATGCCTAATGGCATTCATATCTGGAAAAAATAAAAGAGAACAAAAACTATTTCTATGCTTGCAGAATCCAGAATGCAGTAAAGATACTATACTATTTAGGATACCTCACCTGGTAATTCCGAAACCAAATGTGATCATCGACAATTGAAAACACATAGACATGATCATGAAAAGGTTTAGCTTTTCTGTGGTCCTTAGGGGTACCAAAAATCTGCATATGAAGAAAAGGATATGAATTTACTCCCACACAGCAACAATTTAGTCTTTAGCATCAAAAACAAAAGAAATACAAGTTGAATCACTTTCACCAACAAAACGATCAATGTCTAATATGTTTGACAAATAAAGGATTTTATTGCCTTAAGGAGAAACGGTAATTGCACATATTCATTGGTGTAGACAAAGAATATTAAGGTATATGAGAAAAAACTCTTTAAGTTGCAAAGAAATACAAAGGAGCTTCTCAACGCCATACATAATATCTAGTGAATCTTTGCAACTGCTGTACTCGGAAGCTTTATAGCTTATAACTATACAATTCTTATAAAATAGGTCACTGTGTATCAGCCTTACGTTGTGATTACTTTGAAGAGGAAAGGGTTGGAAATAATTTCCATGTATCTTGCTTAGACTGGGACAAGGGGAGAGGGCAGTGATGAAAAAATAGAAAATTATTCATGGCTGATCACATTGCAGTAGGCAAGAGCTTCCTTGTCTTTCCACCCAATGTTTCTTCATCCAACTTTGAACGTAACAAAATGGGCAGAAAATGGTACGACCTTTTATTGTTTCCCTTTTTTTCCAATTCCTAGATAAAGGAATTCCCTTTTAACTCTCCCAACCCCACCCCAATCATTCCACCCAAGTATTCAATCTTAAAGGATTGTGACACCAGTGATAAAGAAACCACTAAAAATTAAAAAAATCATAAAATTCAGCAATGCAAATCCATTATTGACTCGTAGATAAAATTTTATTTTTCACCATCAATTAGCTGAAAACAACATGAAGAGTAAGAAACAGATGGTCAAATTCAGATATACAGAGATTGAAACATATAATTCAATATATAAACTGTTCAGTCATATGTTTCAAGTGTATTCTAATCAACCACACTGAAAGTCTCATGTGTGCTAAGGATAAGAAACAACGTAAAAATTGATTGCTGCAGAAAAGAACTTGGTCAAGAGACAAGGACAGATAATGAATGGCAAACCTGCATAATAATTTCTTTCACAAGTTTCCAGCGAGGTTCATTGTCAAAATTTGAGGAAAATGTCAAAATTGGGCGTGATCCTTTTAGATGATTGCCAGTAAGCTTTAGCTCCTCCATTGTGTGCACTTTACAAACAAAACAAGTGCACAAAAATTCATTAAAAAAAAACTCAATTAATCCCGTATGACAGTGTGGAGAATGTGTACCTGCATTAACTAAGAACTTCACAGACGGTCCTCCAGGAGACTTCACCATCCAGAGATAAAGATCTTTTTGCTTCCTGCACTGATATACATTATAACACAACAATTAAACATAAGATTATGATAGCACGGCAAATAGAACTGTGATCATAATTTACAAATGCGACTCATCCTTAATTCTTAAGGTACTGATACAAGATTATATTAGGAAATTTCTTAGAAAATGTTCATATACACTCGACTAACAAGGAACATTTGAAGAACACTGTA
This sequence comes from Boesenbergia rotunda, assembly GCA_024364735.1. NCBI lineage: Eukaryota > Viridiplantae > Streptophyta > Magnoliopsida > Zingiberales > Zingiberaceae > Boesenbergia > Boesenbergia rotunda. The sequence continues at coordinate 133,278 of JAGFNQ010007588.1, read as the reverse complement.
TTTCAGACTGTTATTGAATCTTTTTTCTGAAGATATGCTACTAGGCTATATTCAAAAGAATGATCACTGCAACTTCACATCATAACATTGAAAATAACAATGTAATCATTTAAAAATAATAGTACAAGCATATCTGGCCAACTTCCTCCATGCACCTAAACTCTTCGCTGAATGAATCAGTGGTATATTAACAAGAAACTTATAAATTTATATTTTATTATACGGCTAAACCTCATATAGGAATTTGAAGTTATCATATTTATATGTGGCTCTTACCTCAAGGAACAAGCAACCAGAGCAATTCCAGAACTCTATCAACTCATTCAGAGTACTTCCTTTGCTCGATCTGGACTCAATTTTGCTTTCTTTCTTGCAGTGTGGAAGGAGGGAAATAATGTTCACCATCAAATGCCGGTACCTATAGCACCATCATACTAAATTCAATCTACAGACCAAAAATAAATTTTTCGTAAAAAAAAAAGTAGCATAAAAGACACACTGATACCAACCTGTGATTTATTCGGCGGGAACAAGTGACAAGGACCTTCTCTTTGTTTCTAAATATCGGAGAATTATCCTCCTTAGCAGTTTCACCATCCTTCCATCCTAAAAGAGTGCGCTTGGGTCTCTCTTGAGCAACTTCCTCCTCCTTCGGAGCTTTCGATGCCTCCTCGTGTTTTCGCTTCTTCCCCATTTTTTTACTACAATTTAAAAGGTAAACAGTCGTAAAGATCAGACAATACCCTTCATTCCGAACACCTACCTCTACTTGCATGCAAACCACATCAAACAAAAATAAAATGACAGAAAATCAATCAGCAGAGGAGATTAAGTTAAAACCAGAGAGACGCAACTGTTTGGCGAATAAAAAAACAATTTTCAGAATCTAAACGGACATTCAAGCAACATAAGCTACAAATTTAGGTTTCGCCGGGAACCAAACGACGATCCTGCAGATTACTGCAGCGATCAACAATATACCTGGGATTAAAACAGAACTCCCACGGGAAGGATACGGACGCGGCGAGGAGGAGGAGCGGCGGCAGCGGTGCCGTGCAGAGCTGTGAAGGAGTGGAGAGGAGGTTTTAGGTTTATGGATTACTCTAATCTAATTTAAAGTGAATAAGGAGGCCCGGCCCACTTATTTAGGATGCCCATGCATTGGGTAAATCTTTATTTTTATTTTTTAAAATTTTTTAATAATCCAAATGTAGACATCGCACGATTAATCTAAATAGTAATTGATCTTATTTATTTGCTTAAATAATTTATCCCGATCTTTCATGAGAAACTTTCATTAAATAAAATTGATCGCCCTATTACCTACTTTATCATTTTCACCACCAAAGATATGGTATAGTTACAGGGTAACTAGCTATCGTTTCAAGTATTCGCGGTTCAATCCTCAACTATGATATATTTTACAAGAATTGTTTTTCCAAATAAAGCGTGAATCTTAAGACGTTGAACTTCTAGACCATCCGTCATAAGCACCTTTCAATTTATTTTAACGATTGATAGAAAATTTTCATAGGGCTAAAATAATTGTTCCAAATTCGTCCGTCTATAATTTTTTTTTTGTTCATTGGATAAATTCAAAAGTCCTCGCGACAATTCTCTGACAGTCATTGACAAAAATCAGAATCCATAATAAAATCTACTCTTGCTCAATTGAGTTTTGAACCATGTTACTCTGTGAATCTATGATGGTGCTTAATACTAGTGTCACGATAAACATTCAAATTTAGAAATTTATAACCGAAAACTCTTGCTAACAAGATTGAATGTAGAATAGGGGCATCAGGTCATATTTTTCCAAGGACTAGTTGTGAGTGTTTGATCAAGCTTGAATTTATTTGTCGTTAAATGTTTTGGGGTTTTCGAATAGTATGGGGGATTTTGTTTTGTAAATAAGATTTAGAATGTAGTTGAAATGAAACAAGTTTAACTAAACAAACTTAAACTAGGAAATTGCAATTCTAAACTTAAACTACTTGGAGATTGAACTTAACAATTCAAAATTGCAAGATTGAAAGATTAAACTGATATCTATTACAGAAAGACACTAAAATTGTATCTAACTTCGAAAATGAAGAATTGAAATAAGCTAAGTACTGAAACAGGGACAATTTGTGTAGAAAATCTCTTGATCGATCGGTTGACCGATCAGATACAAGCCTGATCGGACTGGTGTCCGATCAGGTGCTGCCTGGATCGGTCGAATGACCGATCAGTAGCTGAAACGCCGACTGAAACAATTCGCAGCAAACTGAAATGTTACAGAAATTAATTCAGAATTGAAATCTACAGCTAATTGACCCCAGTTCAAGTTCTTCACCGAGATTTCCTCCTTGCTGTCACACAAGGATCGAGCTTGGAACCCCCTTCACTCGAGAATCGATCAGAATTCAACTCCTTAATCAGTTGTGAAGTTTGGGCGCGAAATTTGAACTCCTTCCGATCCTTCCTTCCGTGATGGTTTGTATGGCGAGTGGAAACTCAGGGAACCTCGAATCAACTCAGAGAACCCCTCTGACTTGGCCCGATTGATGGAGAAGTGGAATCAAACGAAGGATGGTCGGATGAAGCTAGCTCACGGTAAAACCCTCGCCGGAGCTTTCAGATACGAATGGATTGTGAACCGCTTGCAGAAACTGAGCTTGATGATTGAAATCTCAAGACGAACTTGATCTGGGTGGCCACCTCCGATCGGAATTGGAGAACGAAGAAGAACAGAAAAGCTTGGAGACGCGATCTGGCGACGACCACGAGCGGAAGAGGGAATTCCTGATTTAACTGATCTTTTTGAATTTCGACGGCTGAGATCCTTTTCGTGCCATCCAACGGTCAGATCAAGTCAGATCAAACCCAAACATTTTAGATCTTGATCAAGGGTTAGGATATGTTCTCCCATAGCTCGGATCAACCGGATCTGCATCCGATGGCTCAGATTGCTCACAAATTGGAATGGACGGTTTAGGCTTCTCTTAAACTCGATCCAACGACTGGACGACCTCCGATTGGGGCCAAATCTTCAGATCTTGATCTGTAGCCCAGATTAACTCTAACTTGAACTCTGATTAGTCAACAGAAGATAGATGGCTCAGATCTAGTCGTTCCTTGATCGAACGACCCACATTGATCCACCTCTTGATCCCCTTGATCAAAGCCAAGTAGAAGCTCAAGTCTGATCCAATCTTGATCTAGGTCCATGGTCAATTGAAGCCTACAAAATTAGATTCAAAATTAATGCCAAAATACCTCAAATATAGAAAGAATTGTATCCAAGGATAAAATATAAAGATTTCATGAAACCTAATGTAAATCCAAGCTTAGCATATGAAAAGGGATCAAAAACATAGATTTGAGAGCCTAATTTAATCAACAAAATGAAAGTTATCAACTCCCTCACACTTATTCTTGGGCGTCTTGCACAAGCTACTAGTAAACTAAGATGCACCCCCTAGATTATTCTCAATCATAGTTAGAAGCAATTGAAAGAAAATTATCTAAGATTGTCAATTCTCAAAAATCTAAGCTCAATAGACTAGTATATTGTCCTTAAATCAACAACTTAGCATACTTCCTCTTTCATGATTCATAGAGATGAACTCAACACTCAAAACCTTTCAAAGGATTTTTAGTGGCTCTCTTCCTAAATTCTTCATTTCAATGAAAGTGGAGCTCACTCAAACACAACATGGTTCTTGCACTACCATAGGCTTGCTTATTATCTACTCTCCACCATCATTCTCGACTTGGATCCACATCTACAAATGTTTATTAGAACAAATTAAAGAAATATGAAATGAATAGAATAAAAGAAAAGTTCCATGAATTTTGATACCAAAGAATCATGACAAAGGAAATAGAGAACTATGATATGATAAAGAAAAATATGGACAAGAGATATAGCATGATAAGAAAATATGGGAAGTAAGAAAAATGGAAGACTTGGATACTCAAAATTGTTCCCCAATGCACTTGCCCTCTCATGGTAGCCTCTAATGCATTCCGAGCCAAGGGGAGTAAGTATTTGCTGATTTGGAGGAGGTTCAATACTGAATTCTGTATTCTGTAATGTGCCAGCTCCACTGATCGGTCCAGAGACCGATCAGACATTGCCTGATCGTTCTGGTGATCGGATTGTGCCTCTTCTGCTCGGACTGGATAACTCCTGATCGGTCTGAGTGACCAATCAGGCTCCTCCATGATCGGACTGGTGACCGATCAGGGACTGATCAATAGCCAAACTGCAGAATCTGAAACTGTCTTTTATCTAGATTTCTCTTCTTCCGATCAGTGGCTAACTCTTGATTTCAATGAGTTCTTTGTTTCCAACTTCAAGTTCAGAAATCTATCCATATTTTGAACATTCATGTTCATTCTTTCGTTCTTTTTCTTTTTCTTCTTCTTTCTTTTTTTTTGTTTCCTGTTTTCTTCTCTCTTTTTTTAACTGCTTTCACCGCAAACTTTCCTTCTCAATTTTTTTTAATTCACTTCCTTACAATGGCTAGCTGAGCTTCCCAATTTCCAGCAGGTTATCACAGTTCAAACTCTGCTCCAAGTTGAGTTCAGCTATGCAAAATTCATAATCTGAAAAACATCAAACTATTAGCTTTATATGCCATTTAACTTGACAATATATAGAGCTCAAACAAGCTTCAAACTCTTCACTAAAGTTACTGAGCTTACCTTGATGTCACTTGAAATCTCATCTTTCCATTCCTATTTCAGATTTACAAATTCTTCAATTCTCAACTTCCATGTCAAATGAGTTGGCATATGGAACTTCTTAAGAGTCACTACATTTTTCCTCATAAAGCTCAAAATATCAAATCATATTCAAGAATCTAAGTATCCTATGTTGGGACCGGGTGCATGTCGACAAGGATACGAGTTCGTAAAATTTTAAATTTTTACGTGCAGCGGAAGAGTTTGCATAAAATAATTTCCTAAATTATTTTAACTTCGTATCTAGCATGCAACCTTATAGTGTATCGACATAATCATGAAATAAAAGTTTGCGGAAAAGTAAACTAATTTACTTTTATACCTCGCGTAACTTGAAGAAAGGGACGAGATCCAACCGTAGCGTCCCTTGGAAGCTTCGCCTCTATTCGCGTCCACGCCGAGTTCTCTTCGGGATGACTTCGCAAAGTCACGAGTTTTGTGCCGACGAGAACTACTAGATTCTCGGATGGCACAACTAGAAGGTTAAGAGAAAAATTAGGAAAACTAACCAACGAAGTAACGGAATCGAATTCCGGGAAGAGAGGAGTCGCTATCCGCTTCTTCTTCTTCGTGTTCGAGTTCTCCTTCTTCTTGAAAGCTCACGCCAACCTCAAGGGGAGGAGAGGGTTGCGCCGGCCCTAGGTCTCCTTGTGGGCGCCGGCCCTAAGGGAGGAGAGGGGAGGAGAAGAGAAGAGATTAAGAGAGAGAGGGAGAGAATAATTAATCTCTTAATTGTATCAATTGGAATTAAGGGCTAGCCTTTGGTTCCTTTATATAGTAGCAACTCCTTTGCTAAGTCTCCCTCTAAACCGAATTAACGGAATTAGTTATAAGAAATTTATCTTATAAATTTTCTTATTGCTTATTCCTTTTAAGCCTAGTCTTATTATAAACAATTTATAATAAAACAAATTAGTTATCATAAGAGATTTATCCTATAAATTCTCTTATGAATTTTATTATAACTAACTTTATAATAAAACTAATTATTTATCATAAGAAATTTATCCTATAAATTCTTATGAATTAATTCCGTTTAAACCAAGTCTTTATTATAAACTAATTTATAATAAAAACTAATTCTTCTTCTCTTTAAATTATAGAATAAATTTTATAAGAAATTTATAAACTTTCTTATTATGGAAAAATCAATTCATAATTGATTTTATAAAATTAAAATAAACCCAATTCATGGATTATTTTAATCTTCCATAAAAGAATAAATTTTTATAAATTTTATTTATATAAATTTCTTTATACAAATTTATTTATCCATAATTTATAAAATAAATCGTACTAGATTTATTTAATTAATTAAACCAATTAAATTGGTTTATTCTCCTCTATTTGGCCGGCCACCAAAGAGGGTTTAACACCCTCTTTGGCCGGCCAAAACCAACCCGAACCGCCGTGAATTAAACTCATTTAATTCGCCCAAAAAGCCTTCAAAAGACTTAGCCATTTTTTAGCTTCCATTGCGCCTCTGACTAACTCAGATTCGACTTATTTCTCTTGATCGGAAAATCTAATTTTCAACTCGTTTTAAATCCCTAGGATTACTCGTAGTGCGTGTGACTAAATAGGCTTTCGATTTATGTTGACCGTCTATAATTAACTAATTATAGAACGATCATGAGTGGCACCTAGTAGTACATCATGATCCCTAATTAATCGAAAGATCAACGGTTTGACCTCAGAAGAAATTATTCTGAAACCCTTCAGCAGCTCTAATGAATCGTGCCCCATTCCCTTCACCACCTTATACCCACTTGGTTCAGGACACGGTCTATGGTGTCAGTCCCCACTAGGCTGACTACGTCACACCTAGCCCAAGTAATGTCTTACTCGTCCTTTGGATTTCTAATTACTCTCATGTATTTTAGAGACTCTCACTCTAAACATGATATGCTCTGGCCAGAGGCTTTGAGTAACAATCCGACAATAGGCCTGGGTATACATCTCCTCGCAAGGAGTGGTGAATCCTTTGTAGGCTGTTCAAACATCTTCGGGCACTTCGGCTTATACCCGATCATCCTGGGTCCACACCTCCTTGGAGATGCTTGCTTAAGATGTCAAAGTATAAGTCTCCATGACCAAGATGACTTGAACACCGCAAGTCAAAGGAACATCGCACTTAAGCCGCAGTAAGATCTTCATTGACATATCTACATGTAGATTCCCATATGAAGTCTTACAGCTAGTCACTCCAATGAACTAGTTCCCTTAACTAGCATCCATGTTTATCTCCGGACATCCCAATGTCACCAGCCAGTGAGAATCAGCTGATTAGAGAATAACCCATGCTAGTCTCAACAGAATTGATAGTGTCCGTTTTTATCAATTCATCGACTAGGGATATTTTCAATACTTCACATTTGCGCATTTAGAGATAATCACTAGTTGTGATCTCATCACAAATTCTCTTATGCTGTGAGTTGTATTGCGGACATTCAGTAGATGAGTTTAAGATCCCAATCAAATACACAAGCATGTATACTCAAATAGTGAATTATCATTTATTAATATAAATATTTTACAATCATAAGGCGATTGCCTTAGGACACTTCTCTCATATCACCAACATCCTACATGAAACTTCCACTCCCAAATTCTTGCAACTCTTTCTTGATACACCACTCCATCTTGCAACTCTTCCTTATAACTCTTCATTTTCTTTTTTTTTTCTATTTTTGCATTGCATCCCTCATACTCTTCACCTCTTCAAGTCCATCAAAACCCATTCTCACAATGATTTAACAAAAAGAGATTTCCAAAATTCCCAAAATTTCAAATTATCACTTCTTACCATAACTTTTCCAAAGCTCTAGCCACCTCCCCCACACTTAAACTTGTGTCCGTCTCTGGCAAAGTAACATCAAGAAAAATCCCAAGTAACCAAGTCCATGGAGAAAAATAGTTATGAGCAGAAAAAAATAGAGAAGGAAAAAAGAATAAAGCATGTATCAACAAGAATTATTGCAAAAGCTCATATGAAAAAAGAAGACAAAATGATTAATTTCTATAAATGTGGTCCAATCATAGAAATATGATTTTGAAAGAACCTAAGCAAGTTCTAGAGTACAATCACATGTGTGTATCTCAACAATAAAGCCAAGACCTCACTAGGTAAAAAGAACTCATCTCAACTCATCAATCTAGAGTCCATAACCAAGTAGTACTCAAGCAACCAAGAATTTTCATCCATTGACTCAAATCCTAAGTTTTAACAAGCAAATTTAATTTGCTTTCAAAAGACTCTAAAATGATATAGAGAAAACCTAGAGAGATACATTTATTCCTAATCATGCAAGAAATAAGGTGCCAAAATGATAAAATGGTGTCTACAATAACTCTTTATTCATCCTACACTACCTAAACATTTATTATCAAAAACTCATGGTAAAAGGAAATTTAACTACTTGAGAACAATTAAATGGTATTTACAATGAAATAAAAACTCAAGAAAAGAAAACTCCCCTTTAGGTTGGGTAGATAGCATCTTTGATGTCCAATCCATCTACCTCTAGCTCCTTTAATTATTCAAAGTATTTCTTGAGTCGGTGGCCATTGACTCTCCAAACAAAATGATTTGCCTCATCTTTAATTTCAACAACACCATAGGGAAAAATGTTAGTTACAATAAATGGACCTTCCCATCTTGACCTCAACTTACCTTTAATCAACTTGAGCCTTGACTTGTACAATAGGACCTTGTCACCAATTTGAAACTCCTTCCTCACTATATGTTTGTCATGGAAGTTCTTGGTCTTTTCCTTATAAATTCTTGAGTTTTCAAATGCTTCTAGTCTAATCTCCTCAAGTTCTTGAAGTTAAAGTTTTCTCTCTTCTCCCACCTTAGTAGCATCAAAGTTGCAAGCCTTCACCGCCCAATATGCTTTGTGCTCTATCTCCACGGGTAGATGACAAACTTTTCCATATACTAAACGGTAGGGAGACATTCCAATTGGTGTCTTGAATGTCATTCTATATGCCCATAGCACATCATCAAGCCTCTTGCTCCAATCTTTCCTATTAGGCCCAACGGTCTTTTCCAAAATGATTTGATCTCTCTATTAGAAATTTTGGTTTGGCCATTTGTTTGGGGATGGTAGGAAGTAGAAACTTTGTGTACAACCCCATACTTACTAAGTAGAGCATTCATGTGTTTGTTGCAAAAATGAGATACTTGGTCACTTATGATAACCCTGGGAATTCCAAACCTGCAAAATATATGTGACCTGACAAAACTAACAACAACACAAGAGTCATCAGTCCTGGAGGGAATGGCCTCCACCCATTTAGAAACATAATCTACAGCAAGCAAAATATACAAATAACTGCAGGATGCAGGAAAAGATCCCATAAATAAATCTATTCCACAAACATCAAAAATCTGACAAAAAAGCATAGTCTGTTGGGGCATCTCATTTCTAGCTCCTATGTTCCCAGTTCTCTGACATCTATCACAATTTTTATAAAACAAATATGCATCATGAAATAAGATGGGTCAATACAATCCACACTCTAAAACTTTGCTGGTTGTCCTCTGTGGTCCAAAATGTCCCCCACAGGCTGATGAATGGCAAAAAGTAAGAACTGAACTAAACTCATGGTCAGGTATGCATCTCCTAATTATTTGATCATTACAAAACTTCCATAAATAAGGGGCATCCCACACATAGAATTTAGCATCACTTTTGAGTTTATCATTTTGAGTCTTAGAAAAATGTATAGGAAAAACATGAGCTGCTAAAAAGTTAACAAGGTGCATACCAAGGCGACTCACCATATATCTCAAGAAGGTGCTCATCTCTAAAGTCATCATCAATGGTGGCAGGAGATCCATCTCCCTCAATTCTGCTCAAGTGATCTGCAACCAAATTTTCTTTGCCACTCCTATCTCTAATTTCTAAATCAAATTCCTAGAGTAGTAGCATCCATCTGATTAGCCAAAGTTTAGCATCTGGCTTCTTCAAAAGGTACTTTAAAGCTGCAAGATCAGAAAAAACAATAACATATGAGCACAACAAATAAGATCTAAATCGATTTAAAGCAAAAACAATGGCAAGAAGCTCCTTTTCAGTGGTGGTGTAGTTAGCTTGGGTGGCATCTAGGGTAGACATGATCATATAAGCATGCAATCCATATATGACATGAGGTGCTCCATCCACACTCTGTGCTAGAACAGCTCCTACAGCGAAGTTAGATGCATCACACATTAGTTCAAATGGTAAATTCCAATCAGGGGGTCTAATAATAGGAGCTGAAGTAAGAGCCTCCCTTAGTCTGTGAAAAGTTTCTTTGCATTTTTCGTCCAAGCAAAAGTCAACATCGTTTTGCAAAAGTCTTGTCAAGGGTCGAGCAATCTCACTGATGTCTCTAATAAATCTACGGTAGAATCCTGCATGGCCAAAAAAAGCACGAACATCCCGTACGCATACGGGATAAGATAAAGCAGATATAACACTAATTTTTACAGGATTTACCTCAATACCACTCCTAGAGACTATATGTCCTAATACAATTTCATGCTCTACCATAAAATTAAAATTTTCAAAATTAAGCACAAGGTTAGTCTCAATGCATCTATGTAAAACCCTAGACAAGTTTTCTAAACAAGAATCAAATGAAGTGTCAAAGATAGAAAAATCATCCATGAAAATCTCCATACAGTGCTCTAATAACTCACTAAAAATACTTATCATGCACCTCTGGAAAGTTCCTAGAGCATTGCAGAGTCCGAATGACATTCGTCTATATGCAAAAGTGTCAAAGGGACAAGTGAAGGTGGTCTTCTCCTGATCCTCCGGATCAATACAAATCTGGAAATAACCTGAGTACCCATCCAAGAAGCAGTAATGAGACTTCCCTGCCAACCTCTCAAGCATTTGGTCAATAAAAGGCAAGGGAAAGTGATCCTTCCTCGTGACTTGGTTTAGCTTCCTGTAGTTAATGCAAACTCTCCATAAATTTTTAACTCTGGTGGGCACCAGCTCATTGCTTTCATTTTCCACCACTGTAACTCCAGATTTCTTAGGCACCACATGGATGAGACTAACCCACTGACTATCAGAAATAGGGTAAATGATACCTGCCTGTAGAAGTCGAGTCACCTCTTTCTTTACAACATCCAAAATGAGTGGGTTAAGTCTCCTCTGTGGCTACCTGACTGGTTTAACATTTTCCTCCAAGAATATCCTGTACATGCAAATAGCTAGGCTAATATCCTGTGCATGCAAATAGCTGGGCTAATACCTTCCTTCCGACCATCTCGTTCTGCTGCCTGCTTCTTCCGACCATCTCGTTCTGCTGCCTGCTTCTTCCGACCAGCCTGCTAGGCCTCCAAAGCATTGCATTACCCTTTCGCGAGATCACCTACAGGCGGGTCTGCGTTTTCCAATCCACCCCTTTATCGCTTCTGTTTGTCGCTACCTTCGCCTTTATCTGTCCCAACTGACTCCCAATTCCATCTGCCTTCTTTGTGGGGCAACTATTATTTTTCAACTGTATCGCCTTCCTCTGCAAGCCAACCTTTTCCACCACTTCTTCTATCTAAAAAGGCAGGAATTCGGCGAGTTCTTCTTCCAAGCCCGTCCTGGGGCTTCCTTCCTCTCTCAGCTTCCCTCCTCCATCAAGGGTTGGAAGGAGAGGTATTTCTTTATTCATCCTACGGTGTTCCCTACTTGGCCAATCGGTTTCCAAAGGGACGCTCCTCAGACGCCCCCCCACTATACAGATGCCCGAAAATTCCCCACCTTCGAGCACGCCCTTGCCAAATTCGGCGGTCGACACTTCTCTGTCGGGCCGCTATTGGTCGAGAACATCTTGTCTGTGTTTGGCCTCAGTCCTGTGCCGTTTATTCGGCCTGCCTCTCTTGGTAAACAATCCTTTCTTCTTTCTTGCTTCCTTACTGCCACTTGACCGTTGTTTGTTCGGTAGCCGAGATGATGTATCCAGCTGCCCCCGAGGAGGGTTATGGACTAAGAGCTGAAGAAATGGAGGAGCGTATCCAAGGGCTGCTGGAAGAGCCCATGGTTATAGCATGTGCGTAGCCATGCTGAACCATGCCAAGGCCCAGTGCCATGCCGAGCGGCGTGCGGAAGACCTTGAAGCTCAGCTTCGACATACCCAGCTGGTTTGCGATAATGACTCGCTGAACAGCTTGAGGGCGGAAATTATCGGCCTTCAGGACCTACTACGTCAGACTCAAGAGGAGTTGGGGATTGCCAAAACACAGATTGTTTCGGCTGACATCGAGGTGGTTCAGGCGCAAGCCCGAGTGGTCCTGGCTGAGGAAGCACGGCTCCGTGCTTGCAAATGCAAGGAGGCCTGCAAGCGGACCTTCTGAGTACCAGGGCCAACCTCCGTGATGGGTCCGGGTGCATGTTGACATGGATGCGGGTTCGTAATTTTAAAATTAATTACATGCAGCGGAAGGTTTAGCATAAATAATTCCTCAAATTATTTAACCACACATCTAAGCATGCAACTTTATCTTGTGTAGACATGATCATATATTTAAAATTTTGCAGAAACGTAAACTAATTTACTTATTATCTCGCGTAACTCGAAGGAAGGGACGAGATCCAACCGTAAGCGTCCCTCGAAAGGTCCGCCTCTATTCGCGTCCACACCGAGTATCTTCGGGATGACTTCACAAAGCCACAAGTTTCGTGTTCTCGAGAACTACTAGATTCTCCGAGAACGCGACAAGAAAAACCAAGAGAGAAGTAATCACATCGGAAATACTCACTACCAAGATTGGCCGGAATCACAATTCCGGCGAGAAGGAGGAAGATTACTTGCGCCCAATCCCAAGGTGATAATGGCTGGAGAGGAAGATCGTCCCAACGGAAGAACTTCGTCACCCCGGTGCTTCTCCTTGTGCTCACGGCAAGAAGAAGGGAGAAGAACCTTGCGGTCGGCCAAGAGGAAGAAGGGAGGAGAGGGAGAGAGCCCAGGCAAGAATACTTCGATTATATTTCAAGCCTTGCCTTGGGTCCTTTATATAGTGGCCTCTCAACCGCCAAGTCTCTTTTTTCTTATGGAATAAATTTTCTATGACTTATTCCATCATGCCAAGTCTCTTTTTTCTTATGGAATAATTTTTTTTATCGTGGTAAATCAATTCATGATTGATTTTATAAAATAAAATAAACCAATCCATGGTTCATTTTAATTTCCATGAAAAATAAACTAAACCTTGGTTTATTATATAAAAATTTATATCATCCATAATTTTATAAAACAAACCACACTTGGTTTATTTTATAAATTGAGCCAAAACTTGGTTTTCTCCCTTTGTTGTGGTCGGCCAAGCAAAGAGGATGGAGACCCTCTTTGACCGACCCATCCAAGCCACGCCCCATTGAATTAAACTTATTTAATTCATCTATTAAGTCTTCAAAAGACTTAGCCATTTTACGCTTCCGATGCGTTTCTGAAAAATTCAGATTCGACTTATTGTTTGGCTTAACCAAACCTAATCTCTCTTGATTGGAAAATCCAAATTTCAACTCGTTTTAAATCCCTCGGATTACTCGTAGTGTGTGTGACTAAATAGGCTTTCGATTTATGTTAGCCGTCTATAATTAATCAATTATAGAACGATCATGAGTGGCACCTAGTAGTACATCATGATCCCCAATTAATCGAAAGATCAACGGTTGACCTCAGAAACAATTCTGAACCCCTTCAGCAGCTATAATGAATCGTGCCCCATTCCCTTCACCATCTTATACCCACTTGGTTCAGGACATGGTCTATGTGTGTCAGTCCCCACTAGGCTGACTACGTCACACCTAGCCCAAGTAACGTTTTCTCGTCCTACGGATTCTAATTACTCTCATGTATTTAAGAGATTCATACTCTGAACATATCATGCTCTGGCCAGAGGCTTCGAGTAACAATCCGACGATAGGCCTTGGGTATACATCTCCTCGCAAGGAGTGGTGAATCCTTTATAGGCTGTTCAAACATCTTCGGGCACTTCGGCTTATACCCAATCATCCTGAGTCCACACCTCCTTGGAGATGTTTGCTTAAGATGTCAAAGTATAAGTCTTCATGACCAAGACGACTTGAACACCGTAAGTCAAAGGAACATCGCACTTAAGCTGCAGTAAGAACTTCATTGACATATCTATATGTAGACTACCATATGAAGTTTTACAGCCAGTCACTCTAATGAACTAGTTCCCTTAACTAGCATTTATGTTTATCTCTGGACATCCCAATGTCACCAGCCAGTGAGAATCAGCTGATTAGAGAATAACCCATGCTAGTCTCAACAGAATTGATAGTGTCCGTATTTATCAATTCATCGACTAGGGACAATTTCAATACTTCACAATTGCACATGTAGAAATAATCACTAGTTGTGAATTTATCACAAATTCTCTCATGCTGTGAATTGTATTGCGGACATTCAGTAAATGAGTTTAAGATCTCAATCAAATACATAAACATGTATACTCAAATAGTGAATATTCATTTATTAAAATAAATGATTACAATCATAAGGCGATTGCCTTAGGATACTTTCTCATATCACTAACAAACTCCCACTTGGCCTAATGCCAATCGCTATGGTATCCAATACCACAGGCTCTAACATGACCCTCAAACTTGCTTTGAGGCAAGGCCTTAGTTAAAGGATCCGCTAAATTCCTTTTAGTGGGAATTTTCTCAATTTGTATATCATTCCTACTTATAATCTCTTTGATCAGATGATAGCGGCGAAGCACATGTTTGGATCGCTGATGAGACCTTGGTTCCTTTGCTTGTGCAATAGCTCCATTGTTGTCGCAGTAAATCGGTATTGCTTCATCAATGGTTGGAACCACACCAAGTTCTGAGACAAACTTCTTGATCCAGACTGCTTCCTTTGCTGCTTCCGAAGCTGCAATATATTCCGTTTCCGTGGTAGAATCCGCTACGGTGTCTTGCTTGGAACTCTTCCAACTTATTGCACCTCCATTCAAAATAAATACGTATCCAGACTGAGATTTGGAGTCATCATTATCTGTCTGGAAACTGGCATCTGTATACCCACGTATTACCATATCACCTTCTCCATATATTAGGAACACATCCTTAGTTCTTCTTAAGTACTTGAGGATTGTCTTGACAGCCGCCCAATGATCCATTCCTGGATCAGACTGGAATCTGCTTGTGACGCTCAGAGCATACGATACATTGGGCCTAGTACATAACATAACATACATGATAGATCCTATCGCGGATGCATAAGGAATCTTATTCATGCAAATCCTCTCGTCTTTTGTGCGCGGACACATAGACTTCGAAAGGTTGATCCCATGCCTGATGGGAAGGTAACCTTTCTTGGATTCCGACATGCTAAACCTTTCTAGCACTCGGTCTATATATGTAGACTGCGAAAGACCAAGCAACCATTTTGATCTATCTCTATAGATTTTAATCCCAAGGATATAGGTTGCTTCTCCCAGGTCATTAATGGAGAAAGTTTTGGACAACCAAATTTTAACTGACTGTAAGACTGATATATCGTTTCCTATAAGTAATATATCATCGACATATAACACTAGGAATACGACTGCACTCCCACTAACCTTCTTGTACACACAAGGCTCGTCAAGATTTTGTGAGAAATCAAACTTTTTGATTGTCTCGTCAAAACGGATGTTCCAGCTCCTGGATGCTTGCTTTAGTCCATATATGGATCGTCGAAGCTTGCATATTTTGGTTTTATTAACTGATGTAAAACCTCCAGGTTGTATCATGTATACATCCTCAAGCAGATTTTCATTAAGGAAAGCTGTTTTCACATCCATTTGTCATATCTCATAATCATAATGAGCTGCTATGGCCAGGAGCATCCAAATGGATTTAAGCATAGCTACTGGTGAATAGGTTTCGTCATAATCAATTCCTTGTTTCTGACGATATCCTTTTGCCACTAATCTAGCCTTAAAGGTAATAACATTACCTTCCATGTTGGTTTTCTTCTTGAAAACCCACTTGCACCCTATGGACTTAATCCCTTCAGGTGGGTTAACCAAGTCCCATACTTGATTTTTGTACATGAAATCCATTTCCGACTTCATGGCTTCAAGCCATTTATCCCTTTCTGAATTTTTCAGAACATCTTCATAACCGATAGGTTCATCATCGTTAATGAGTAACACATCATTCGATTCACTTATGAGAAATCCGTATCTCTCTGGAATATTACGTGTCCTATCAGACCTACGAAGAAGTGGTGTTGTTTTAGGTTCAACTGATAGCTCATCATTATGAGTTATTGGTTGTGGGTCTAGACAAGGTGTCTCTGTAATGTCTATTGGAGTTTCTTGAACTTCTTCAAGTTTAATGCTACTCCCACTGTTTTCTTGTAAAAGAAATTCTTTTTCTAGAAATACAACATGCCTTGAAACAAACACCTTTTGTTCCAAGGGATGATAAAATTGGTAACCTTTCGTTTCCTTAGGGTATCCAATAAATAGACATTTATCAGACTTAGCATCCAATTTGTCTGATACAGTCCGCTTTACATGAGCAAGAAAACCCCATATCTTTATGTGAGATAAATGAGGTTTCTTACTATTCCACGTCTCATATTGAACTAGTAGAGACTACCTTGGTCGGGACTCTGTTTAGTAAGTAAACAGTTGTCTTAAGCGCATAGCCCCAAAAGGATTTTGGAAGAGTTGCATGATTCATCATAGATCTAACCATGTCCATCAAGGTTCGGTTACGCCTCTCAGATACACCATTATGCTGTGGTGTATATGACGGAGTCCATTGAGACAATATCTCATTGTCGCTAAGATAATCTTGAAACTCTTGACTTAAGTATTCACCACCCCGATCGGATCGAAGTATCTTAATACTTTTGCCAAGCTGTTTCTCTACTTCACTTCTGAACTCTTTGAATTTCTCAAAAGCTTTAGATTTGTGTTTCATTAAGAACACATACCCGAATCGTGAGTGATCATCGATAAAGGTAATGAAGTAGTTATAGCCTCCTTGTGCAAGAGTTGACATTGGTCCACATACATCAGTATGTATTAGACCAAGCAATTCTCCCACTGGTTTACCTTTTTCGGAAAAGGGTAATTTGGTCATCTTGCCTTTTAAGCATGATTCGCATGTATCAAATGAACCAGGTTCAAATGATTCCAGAATTCCACATCGGTGTAATTTGGTCATGCGTTTCTTACTTACATGGCCAAGACGATAATGCCACATATAGGAGTCTATTTGATTATCTATTCGAGCACGTTTGTTGCTAACTTCGATATTGAAAACGTCACCGGATAAATCTAACGTGTAGATACTATTGCATAAAGTTCCAGACCCATAAAGAACACCATTTAAAGTTATGTAACAGCAATTGTTACTAAAAGTTAAATGATAACCCTTTTCATTCAAGCATGAAATAGATACAATGTTCTTTATTAACGATGGAACAAAATAACAATTATCCAATTCTAAGACAAGTCTAGTAGGGAGCTTTAGCAAATATGTTCCGATGGCAACAGCAGCAATCTTTGCTCCATTTCTAACTCGCAAATTCGCTTCTCTCTTAACGAGTCTTCTTCTATTCCTTAGCCTCTGTATGTCATTACAAATATGTGAGCTGCACCCAGTATCTAGTACCCAGGTGTACGAAGAAATAGAGTGGCATTCAATAACGAAGATACCTGAAGAGGATGGGGCATCGGATGCCTTCTTCTTCAAGGATTCAAGATAAACCTTGTAGTTTCTTCGCCAGTGGCCCTCCTTGCCGCAGTGATGGCAAGTGCCTTTTGGTGCCTTTTCAATCTTTTTGGCCTTTTTCTTCCTTCCCTTATTTTATTCTTTGGTCTTCCTCTTAGAACCTTTCTTTGAGGAACCAACTAACAGTACCATCTTCTGTTCCAACTTTAGAAAAGGCTCTACAGTCTTTAGCAGGTTAAGCAACTCAGGAATGGTAGTTTCTAGTTTGTTCATCCGATAGTTCATCACAAACTATGAGTAACTCTTGGGCAAACAATGCAGAATTAAGTCAATACTTAGTTCGTGATCCATTGCATATTCGAGTGTGCCTAGTCGCTCAATGTACCCCAACATCTTCAACACAAATTGTGAAACAGAAGTGCCTTCCTGCATCTTAGAGGTGAAGAGGAGTCTGGAGACCTCAAACCTTTCGGATCTCGCCTGCTCGTTAAACAGCTCATGAAGATGAAAGACGATGGTATGAGCATCCATATGCTCATGCTGCTTTTGTAGCTCACGTACCATAGCGGCCAGCATGATGCAACTCGCAAGTTCAGAATCGGCCACATGTTTCTAATAGACCACTAACTGGTCTGGAGTTGCATCTTTAGGAGGATGGTTGGGAAGTTGTTCTTCAAGGACATAAGCAAGCTTTTCTGCCTTGAGGACTATCCTCAGGTTTCGAAGCCAGTCCATCAAATTTGGCCCAGTCAGCTTATTGGTGTCCAAAATGGAACCCAAATTCAGAGAAGACATGATCAGGTGATTATCCTAGAAATACAAATTGAGGTTATGTGATGAGAATGATAAAGAATGCATCAATATATATTAATTAAATCCTATTTATTTTTTGAATTGAATAACCCTTTTTATCAATTCGGGAGATCGTAGGAACATCTCCAAATAGGTTGATATCCAACCATAGATAAGAACAACCATGGATGGAGTCCATCAAGTTATTCTTAGCTATGAAGGTAGGTAATTATACCGATTACATATTATACATATGTTGTTGGGTACGAGATGGCTATAGAGGGGGGTGAATATAGACAATCGCTTGCCCCTTCTAAACTTATCACAATTTCTGCAACTCAATTATCAGTAGCACAGCGGAAAGAATGGAAAACAGAGTATGCAGAAAAATAAATGAGAGTAAAACACACACAACTAGCAAGATCGCTAACAAGGAGGGTTTACATGGTTCGGGGATAACTTGCCCCTACTCCTTGGCGTGCCCTTGAGGTGGGCGATCCCTTGATCGTCGGCAGATCAAGCCCCGGTTAACACCGGATATGAAGCAACCTCCTTCTCGGTGGAGAAACCTCTCCACAGTGTGTTTCAAACAATGATATATAATGAGCACAATGAAACAACAACAAGAAAGATCTTACTCAAACACTTAGCAAGGATCAAACACAGCAAGCTTCCCGAGCTCCACCCAGTGGCGATCTCACGCAGACCCCGTCTGCTTCGTGTCTTCCCACTGTTGGACTCCAAGCTTCTTGTTTTCTCCTTCAAGCGCTCAAGTATGATGATTGCTCCTCAATAGCTTGCTTAGAATGGTTGAAGAACTCAAGAACAGCAAGCTTTTTGCAGCCGAACCCAAGAACACGAAGAAGTTCAGCAAGCATCAACTCTTCCAAAAATCTTCCGGAACTCAACTCACGCGTTCCTTTTGTTTCTCCGCCAAGCGACGGGTGACACCATCTCTGTAGCTCCCAGCTACTCATCTGCCAACGCCAGCCTCTACTGAGCTATCTCTGGACTCACTGAGCTCCTCAGCCAAGCCCCAGTCTTAGCTCCAGTCCGCAGCTCGCCGTTGCAACCTGAGATGGGAAAAGGGACAAACCTGCTCCAAGGAAAGCACGCCTTGACTTCTCCTTGAGTGTTTGAGTCCTCCCCTGTCACCTGAAACTCAATCAGAGCATTAGAGCAGAAGATCATGCAGCATATCATATATCATCATCAAATCCGATACGATCAGAAATTCTGACCGCGTCTGACAGTGAATTTGAATTAAAGTGATCGGTCACCAGACCGATCCAAGGTGTGTGGATCGGTCACCAGACCGATCCACTACTTTGCTGGGATTCCCAGCTCTCACAGCTATACACGCCTGATCGGTCACCAGACCGATCAGCGTGAATCCTGATCGGTCACCAGACCGATCAGATTGGATCCTGATCGGTCATCCAGACCGATCAGAGCAGATGAACAGTAACTTTTTAATCAAATCCAAGATCCCTGATCGGTCCCAAGGGAACTCACTCACCGTTTGCTCCCTGATCGGTCACTAGACCGATCAGAAGCAAGATAGCAAGGAAGCAGCCTGCTCCCTGATCGGTCACCAGACCGATCAGACATAGCTGGATCGGTCACCAGACCGATCCACTAAGGAGCAGCGTGCCAATGTCCCTGATCGGTCACCAGACCGATCCAGTGACTCAACCCTAGCCCTCCAAGCTAGGAATTCATCCACCTTAGCCCTCTAAGCTAAGGATTTTTCAATCTAACTCTCCAAGTTGGGAATTTACACCTAACCCTCCAAGCTAGGACTTTTCACCTAGCCCTCCAAGCTAGGACTTTTCACCCAACTCTTCCGAGTTAGAACATCATCCAACCTAGCCCTCCAAGCTAGGCACCTGACCCTCCAAGCCAGGACTTTTTCACCTAATTCTCCAGGATGGGAATTTGCACCTAACCCTCCAGGTTAGGACTTTTCACCTAGCCCTCCAAGCTAGGACTTTTCACCCAACCCTTCCGAATTAGGACTTTTCCAACACCTAGCCCTCCAAGCTAGGATTTTCCACACCTAACCTCCCAGGTTAGGATTTTCCATATCATGCCTAATCCTCGATTAGGACTTAATCATAATCATCATAATCATCACACCTAACCTCCCAGGTTAGGACTTTCCAAATCATGCCTAATCCTCGATCAGGACTTAATCATAATCCACCTAACCTCCCAGATTAGGATTTTCCATATCATAATCATCCTTCTAACTTAAAATCGTTGTCAACACCAAAACAACAATCAAGGCCAGACTGCATCAACAATCTCCCCCTTTTTGTTGTTTGACAACCCGATTTTAAGTTTAGGGTTTCTCAATCAATTTTCCAACATTATGAATCATAGGGGAATCCAGATCCTCCCCCTACAACATAGTCATGCTAAACTTAACCAATCCACACTCTCCCCCTTTGTCGAACACCGAAAAGGGGTAAGAGGGACTGTTAAGATAAACTCCCCCTCAAACCTAGAGGGTCTCAACTCAAAAATGTGATACTTTGTGGAATGATCATATGAACACATGTGAGAAATTATAACAAGACATAGCAATCACATGCATCATATGAGTATGAAATATAGACTCCCAAAACATGCCATAATATTCATAAGTAACACATAAGCATGGTAATGTAAGCATGAACTAGACAATGGCATCAACAATAGTAGATAAGCATGGCAGATGAAAATATATAGATCAAGGCATAAAAGCATCCAAGCAAGTAGCAAAATAAGTGTGACCCAAGGTCACATCAACAAAGTCAGAGGGCATACAGCCCAAGAGTCATAGTCAAATACATAGGTAAAGCAGCAGGTATCCGAAATCATGAGTCAGCAGGAGGGTCGTCATCGCGCATAAGGTCGTCTATCGTGGCATCAGCAGGAGCCACTGGTGCACTCTCGGCATGACCCGCTAGCGGCAGCTCCCACACTCGGTCGCAATCCATCCACTGTAGCCCCTCGGTCCCGAGAGCAATGCCAGACTGAGCCAGCATACGACGATCCAGGCGACAGTCTTGTCGATTCATCGGCACGAGTCGGCCCTGTGATACGTCGATGCCAACTGACTCCAGCCAGGCAGTGATGATATGGCCAAAAGGCATGTAGATCGTCTGACCAGACCGCAGACCATGAACAATGATGGAGGAATAGATGGACGGTGCTATGTCAAAATCGAACTGCAGATGCATCCCATAAAGCATCAGGCAATGAGATGTAAGGATCGCATCAAGATGCTTGGACGTAGTTGGAAGAAGACAATTTGCGATAATTTGAAACAGGATATAATCGATGGGAGATAGACGAAGAGCAGAGAATGTGGGAAAGTTATAAATGTCCGCACCAAAACCCCGTGGCCTGGGGTGGCCTAGAAAATGTTCATATATAGAGTCCGGAGTGATTCCAGTGAAAGGTGCAGGAAGAGGAACAGGATGATATGGATAAAGTGAGAAATCGTTCTTAGATTGACGACAACCCAGAAACAGAGTGAAGGATGATAAGGTAAAGTCAAGATCGACACCGGTGACACGGGTCCGCCATCCCATGCCCTCCCCATTGGCCAGATTATTGTAGAATTCAGAGATCAAGTCAACATTGATCGGCCTTTCTAAGAAAAGGATGTTTTGAAGCCCATAGTACTCAATGATTTCTTTTATCGTAGGGCAATGTTCATAAATGAAGGTTCGGTCCACTGATCGACATGGCATTAGTTCGAAGTTGTGCCAATGAAAGTCTAGGGCATAGAGAATGTTCTGAAATCTAGGATGCGGGGGAGATGGAGGCCTTAGAGGAGATGTAGATGATGAAGAAGTCTTCCCTCTTGAACTAACCTCTTTAACCTCCTTTCCCTTAGATGACTTTCTAAGGAGGTTTGAATTGATTATGACACATAGAGTGAAGCACAAGAGTTGATCATAGGATGAGACCCAATCAAAAGATAGATATAAAATGTTTTGGTCATAAGAAATGAGGAAGAGGGTCACGGCAAAGACAAAGCAAGAATAAGAACAAAAACATGGTTAGCTCTACAAACATATATTCTATGATCTCTTGGAAACGGGAAATGAAGCCAAACACTCACTTTGGTGCCATTGAACTTGTTTGGAAGACTTCGACAGAGAAGAACGCGCGTGAAGGAAAAGCCTTCAAGCTGGAGAAAATCGCCCGCAGAGGAGTCGCACGAGCGTGAAGGAGGACGCAGAGACTTCTCTCGCTCGTTCGCACAGGGTGTTTCGGCGCTAGGGTTCGGGAAAACGAAGGTTTGGAGAGTTAATCGGTTGGTGGATCGGTCCACCAACCAAAATTTAATGCGGTTGATCGGATTACCGTTCGATCAGATCGCGTCCAGACCGATCAGGATACATCCTGATCGGACTGGAATGGCCCTGATCGGTCGGATGACCGATCAGATGCGATCCTGATCGATCGGGTGACCGATCAGGATTCGATCAGTAGGTCCCGGAGAGAAAATTCTGAGCTCCCTGATCGGTCTGTGGACCGATCCCCACAGGGTGCCAGATCGGTCTGGAGACCGATCCAGGCTAGCTCAGACACTTAGTCAAATTTCGGGAGATTCGACACAGGAAGGAGTCAGATCGGTCTAGGGACCGATCAGTCCTATGCCTGATCGGTCCGGTGACCGATCAGGGTTCCTGATACGACCTGAAATGTTCAGTTTCAGAATTTCTGAAATTTCCAAACGATCTTTGATGGATTTTGTCTAACTTGGACAGGTCCACATGACTAAAATTGATTCTTAAACAAGAGTCTAGAATCCCTATATGTTCAACAAACACTTTGATCCATCTAAATGGAATCAAACTCAAGCAATAATCAATCAAGCAAATTCAACCAAGTTTCTACTCCAACTTCAAGTTTCCAATCAAGTTGCCTTGATTGGAATGTCCAAGTATGATCATGGAGCCATATACACATATGTTATGCAATGGTTTTCCCCATACTTGGTCACCACCGTGATTATTATCTCGTCAACTTAATTTCTCAATTGATGCAGTGACATTTTGAGAAATTGAGTTGAACCTAACATCTCACCCCATATCTAGCAATCAAAAACATTTTGGTAACCCTTATAGTTTGTGTGAGATGTTCCCAAAGTTACCCAATTGTTCCCTAACAATTTGAAATAATCATGAAGGGTTTTGACCATAATTTGAACATCATGAAGCGCGACACATTCCCAATTCCCGTCTTAGGAAACTAAATTCACTCTCGGGAAGTGGTTTAGTGAAAATGTCAGCTAGGTTTGACTTTGACTCTACATGTGAGAGTATGATGTTCCCCCTAGCTACATGATCTCTAATGAAGTGGTGCCTTACCTCAATATGTTTTGTCCTAGAATGATGGACCGGATTCTTGGTTAAGTTAATCGTGCTAATGTTATCACATAACACTTGCACACCCTGATAACCCAATCCATAGTCCTCTAGGATGTGGATCATCCACAACAATTGTGATATACACTCTCCCATGGCGATATACTCTGCCTCGGTAGTGGAAAGAGCAACACAATGTTGCTTCCGACTCGACCAACTTACTAGAGACGATCCTAGGAATTGGCAGCCCCCACTAGTGCTTTTCTGGTCCAACTTACATCCAGCGTAGTAAGAATCCGTATAGCTCATCAAATCAAAAGATTCGGTATGGGGATACCAAAGACCTACACCAATTGTACCCTTGAGATATCTCAAAATTCGCTTGACAGCAATTAGGTGAGATTCCTTGGCACAGACTTGATACCTAGTGCACATACCTACAGCAAATATATATCTGGTCGACTGGCTGTAAGGTATAGCAAACTACCTATCATGCTTCGATATTGAGTTAGATCAACGGGTTTACCACTCTCATCATTATCTAATCTTGTGTTTGTGGCCATGGGAGTGGTTACCTCCTTTTGAATCACTCATATTGAATTTTCGAAGCATTTCATGTGTATACTTTGATTGGTGCACATGGATACCATCGCGAGTTTGCTTGATCTCAAGTCCGAGGAAGAAAGTCAACTCTCCCACTAAACTCATTTCAAACTCACTCTCCATGTGTCCGATAAATTCACGTAAATAGCCCTTGTTATTTGAGCCACAAATTATGTCATCGACATATACTTGGGCTACAAATATATTGTCACCATCTCTTCGTAGAAATAGTGTAGGGTCTATTTGACCTCTAATGAAGTCCTTTTCAATCAAGAATGTCGACAACCGCTCATACCAAGCCCGGGGTGCTTGTTTAAGGCCATAGAGTGCCTTCTTGAGCTTGTACACGTGGTTTGGATATTCGGTACTCTCAAACCCTGGAGGTTGTTCGACATAGACTTCTTCCCTAATCAAACCATTTAGGAAAGCCGATTTGACGTCCATTTGAAATAGTTTGAAGCCTCGATGTGCTGCAAATGCAAGCATCAATCGGATGGACTCTAATCGTGCCACGGGAGCATAAGTCTCATCATAATCAAGACCTTCAACTTGACTGTAGCCCTTGGCTACCAAGCGTGCCTTGTTTCTAATGATTTCTCCCTTGTGGTTTAATTTGTTTTTGAAGACCCATTTGTTCCAATAATGGTGGTCTTCTTAGGCCTAGGGACTAAGTCCCAAACCTGACTCCTCTCAAATTGACCTAGTTCATCTTGCATTGCAATAATCCAATCGGGATCATTTAATGCTTCATCAATTTTTCTAGGTTCAATTTCGGAAATTAGAGCAACTTCATTAGCCTCATTCCTGAAGAATGATCTAGTCCTAACCCCTTGATGGATGTCTCCAACAATTTGGTCTTGGGGATGACTAGAGGCTAGTCTCGTTTGCCTTGGTGTTGGTGGTGCTTCTTGAACGAGTTCACTAGACACAAGTTCAGCCTCAGGATCCGGCTGATCAATGAGTTGTCTAGGCTCACCGTCATCAGACTCATCACCATCAACAATACTCGGATTTTCATTCAAACTAAGTCTCCTTAGTTCGATTTGAACTCCTTCTACATTATCTGATTGGTCAATTGATTTTGGAAATTCCTCAAAAACCACATCAGAAGACTCTTCAACTAGTCTAGTTCTCTTGTTGTAGACTCGGTAGGCTTTGCTAACTAGGGAGTACCCGACTAGTATCCCTTCATCAGCTTTTGCCGTGAACTTTCCAAGATGATCCTTGGTGTTTAGGATGAACACCTTACACCCAAACACCCTAAGGTGTTTAACCGTAGGTGGTTTCCCAAACCAAAGTTCATGGGGAGTCTTTTCTAAAAACCTATGGATGAGAACTCGATTTTGCACATAGCAAGCTGTATTTACAGCTTCAGCCCATAAGTAACTCGGGAGTGAGTACTCATTAAGCATGCTTCGTGCAGCCTCTTGAAGTGCACGGTTCTTCCTTTCTACAACACCATTTTGTTGTGGTGTTCTAGGAGTAGAGAACTCATGTCTATAACCCTTATCTTGACAAAATTCTAGAAACCTTTGGTTTTGAAATTCACCTCCATGATCACTTCTTATTGTCTTAATTGTTGATGATTTCTCATTTTCAATTCTTCTACAAAAAGAAATGAAAATATCTACGGTTTGATCCTTATGTTTTAAAAAGTAAGTCCAAGTATATCTAGTAAAATCATCAATGATAACAAAGCAATATCTACTTCCATTCAATGATATGATGGTACTACAATCAAATAAATCCATGTGAAGTAAATCTAATGCATTGGAAGTACTTACAGTGCTTTTACCTTTATGTGCAGATTTTGTTTGCTTACCCATTTGACACGCATCACATAATTTATCTTTTTCATACTTGATGCTTGGTAAGCCTCGCACTAGTCCCTTGTTGGCCAACTTCCGGATGTTCTTCATGTTCACATGTGCTAGCCTCCGGTGCCAAAGTGTGGACTCTTCTTGTTTTGACATGAAACACTTAGCAAGAGCATTAGTAGCACTTTTAAAAGAAACTTGATAAATATTGTCTACTCTTGCTCCTACTAGTACCGTGTCCAAAGTGTCATTCTGTCTAACTAGACATTGACTTGGTTGGAAGTCAATTGTGTAACCCGTGTCACACAATTGACTGACACTTAGGAGATTAAACTTCATCCCCTTGACTAGAAGGACATTTGAGATTCTAAGACATTCGGATATTTGAATGTCTCCTATTCCTATGACCCTAAGACTACCATTGTTACCAAATGATACATTACCTCTACTCTTCTTGTGAAATGTGGTAAACAATGATCTATCCCCGGTCATGTGTTTGGAGCATCCACTATCAACAAACCAAGTTGATAGATGCTCCCCCTCAATCATAACCTACACAATTCGAAAAATAGAAGTCTTAGGTACCCAAACCTTGGGACCTAAAGCATCAACTAAACATGACTTAGGCACCCATGCCTTGACAACTTTCTTTTGGATTTTGGGTGTCCTAGATTGTCTCATGTCAGTCCTAGACATGAGAGATACAAAAGAGGGTTCCTTAGGGCGGTAACCAATACCGGCCCTATTGTAGACCGCTCTTTGGGCATTTAGAATCATGTCTAGGGTCTTAGAGCTATTTGAGAATTTCCCAAGAATATTCTTGAGCTTCTCAACTTCACTCTTCAAGGATTGGTTTTCCTCTACTAACCCATTATCATGCATATCACTGATTTCCTCAACCTTAGAGGATTTCAGGCTTACAATCTCATGTTTCAAAGATTTAATTTCATCTTCTAGTAATTCAACATGCAAGTCATCAATGTTATCATCCCTAGAAGCTTTCAATTGATCAATTTCTAATTGCAATGCTTTAACTTTGTTTTTGGATTTCTTAAGCATACTAGTTAAACATGCAATTGCTCTATAACATTTTTCAAGCTCGGGAGAAGTTACCTCTTCATCATCCGAAGATGATGAAGCCGTGTTTGCGGAGCTTGAAGTTTCTTCACTGCTCTCCTCTCCAAGAGCCATGAGAGCCACTTGCCTTGTGCTCTTCTCCTCCTTCTCATCATCGGATGAACTAGAAGATGACTCATCCCAAGACGCCTTCAAGGCTTTCTTCTTCTTCTTGGATTTCTCTTCTTTTCTTTTGGGTTTCTCCTCCTTTTTAAGCTTCGGACATTCATTCTTGAAATGTCCTCTCCTACCACACTCAAAGCAAGATGCATTATTCTTATCAAGCTTGAATTCACTAGTGTTACCTCTCCTTTTGAACCGTCGATCTCTTCGCATCATTCTTCGCACGAAGTTCGCCATTCGGATGAAGAGAGCCACTGCCATCTTCCTCTGAGTTTGACTCGGATTCGGAGGAGGATGAAGATGATGAAATCCTTCTCCTTTTCTTCTCCTTCTTCTTCTTAATGATCCGGTCCCCTGCAACTAAGGCAATCCCCTTCTCCTTGGGGCCTTTGTTAGCCATTTCATGCAATTCCATCTCACAAAATAAATCATCTAATTTACAATAGATAAATCCTTGGATACTTTGTAGGCATCCACCATGGAAGACCACAAAGCATTCCTTGGAAATGCTTTCAAGACATACCTCACAAGGTCGCGATTCTCGACCTTTTCATCAATTGAATGAAGTCCATTAAGAACTTCCTTGAACCGGCTATGGAGCTCACTTACCGACTCATTCTCCTTCATGGAGAGGTTTTGAAGTTGATTGAGGAACAAGTCCCTCTTTGCAATCCTCGAGTCCCGGGTGCCTTCATGGAGCTCTATGAGTTTGTTCCACAAATCTTTTGCACTCGTGAAGGGACCAACCTTGATGAGTTGGTCTTTGTTCATGCCGCATTGTAGAGTGACAACCGCCTTAGCGTCGGCTTCACTTTTCCTTGTTTGTTCGGCAGTCCACCGGGAAGATTCGAGTTCCTTGCCTTCATCATCCTTAGGAGGGATGAATCCTTCCTTCACCGCGAACCATGTATGGATGTCCATCTTCAAATAGTATTCCATCTTTGATCTCCAATATTGGAAGTCGGCGCCATCAAAGAATGGAGGTCGGGTGGTGGAGAAGCCTTCTCTCAAAGCCATCTTGTTGAAGACTCTCGGTTGTTAATCCGTGTATAGAGCCCCTTGCTCTGATACCACTTGTTGGGAACGAGATGGCTATAGAGGGGGGGTGAATATAGACAATCGCTTGCCCCTTCTAAACTTATCACGTTTTCTGCAACTCAATTATCAGTAGCATAGCGGAAAGAATGGAAAACAGAGTATGCAGAAAAATAAATGAGAGCAAAACACACACAACTAGCAAGATTGCTAACAAGGAGGGTTTACAAGGTTCGGGGATAACTTGCCCCTACTCCTTGGCGTGCCCTTGAGGTGGGCGATCCCTTGATCGTCGGCAGATCAAGCCCCGGTTAACACCGGATATGAAGTAACCTCCTTCTCGGTGGAGAAACCTCTCCACAGTATGTTTCAAACAATGATATATAATGAGCACAATGAAACAACAACAAGAAAGATCTTACTCAAACACTTAGCAAGGATTAAACACAGCAAGCTTCCCGAGCTCCACCCAGTGGCGATCTCACGCAGACCCCGTCTGCTTCGTGTCTTCCCACTGTCGGACTCCAAGCTTCTTGTTTTCTCCTTCAAGTGCTCAAGTATGATGATTGCTCCTCAACAGCTTGCTTAGAATGGTTGAAGAACTCAAGAACAGCAAGCTTCTCGTTGCAGAACTCAAGAACACGAAGCCTTTTTCACAAGTATCAAAAAAACTCTTCTTCGTTTGAACTCTCGCGTTCCCTTTTTGTTTCTCCGCCAAGCGACGGGTGACAGCATCTCTGTAGCTCCCAGCTACTCATCTGCCAACGCCAGCCTCTACTGAGCTATCTCTGGACTCACTGAGCTCCTCAGCCAAGCCCCAGTCTTAGCTCCAGTCCGCAGCTCGCCGTTGCAACCTGAGATGGGAAAAGGGACAAACCTGCTCCAAGGAAAGCACGCCTTGACTTCTCCTTGAGTGTTTGAGTCCTCCCCTGTCACCTGAAACTCAATCAGAGCATTAGAGCAGAAGATCATGCAGCATATCATATATCATCAGCAAATCCGATACGATCAGAAATTCTGACCGCGTCTGACAGTGAATTTGAATTAAAGTGATCGGTCACCAGACCGATCCAGGGTGTGTGGATCGGTCACCAGACCGATCCACTGCTTTGCTGGGATTCCCAGCTCTCGCAGCTATACACGCCTGATCGGTCACCAGACCGATCAGGGTGAATCCTGATCGGTCACCAGACCGATCAGATTGGATCCTGATCGGTCATCCAGACCGATCAGAGCAGATGAACAGTAACTTTTTAATCAAATCCAAGATCCCTGATCGGTCCCCGGACCGATCCAAGACTCTGATCAGCAAGGGAACTCACTCACCGTTTGCTCCCTGATCGGTCACCAGACCGATCAGAAGCAAGACAGCAAGGAAGCAGCCTGCTCCCTGATCGGTCACCAGACCGATCAGACATAGCTGGATCGGTCACCAGACCGATCCACTAAGGAGCAGCGTGCCAATGTCCCTGATCGGTCACCAGACCGATCCAGTGACTCAACCCTAGCCCTCCAAGCTAGGAATTCATCCACCTTAGCCCTCCAAGCTAAGGATTTTTCCATCTAACTCTCCAAGTTGGGAATTTGCACCTAACCCTCCAAGTTAGGACTTTTCACCTAGCCCTCCAAGCTAGGACTTTTCACCTAGCCCTCCAAGCTAGGACTTTTCACCCAACTCTTCCGAGTTAGAACATCATCCAACCTAGCCCTCCAAGCTAGGCACCTGACCCTCCAAGCCAGGACTTTTTCACCTAATTCTCCAGGATGGGAATTTGCACCTAACCCTCCAGGTTAGGACTTTTCACCTAGC
The DNA here is from genome assembly GCA_024364735.1 of Boesenbergia rotunda. Lineage (NCBI taxonomy): Eukaryota > Viridiplantae > Streptophyta > Magnoliopsida > Zingiberales > Zingiberaceae > Boesenbergia > Boesenbergia rotunda. The sequence goes on along the minus strand of JAGFNQ010007588.1, from coordinate 103,178 downwards.
CCTCCAAGCTAGGACTTTTCACCCAACCCTTCCGAATTAGGACTTTTCCAACACCTAGCCCTCCAAGCTAGGATTTTCCACACCTAACCTCCCAGGTTAGGATTTTCCATATCATGCCTAATCCTCGATTAGGACTTAATCATAATCATCATAATCATCACACCTAACCTCCCAGGTTAGGACTTTCCAAATCATGCCTAATCCTCGATCAAGACTTAATCATAATCCACCTAACCTCCCAGATTAAGATTTTCCATATCATAATCATCCTTCTAACTTAAAATCGTTGTCAACACCAAAACAACAATCAAGGCCAGACTGCATCAACATATGTAACTATCACATTATGCTATCAACTAATTGAATGTTTGCATAAATCATTGGGTTGTTAACTCATTAACAAGTATGCAACAACATACATAGCACCCAACTGCACCTCTCTTTACATCGACCTTGGCTGTGGCACAACAAATCGATGCTCCAAGCTTAAGGCTGGCCCATTAATCAAGAAACAGTTTTAATATGGTTGGAGCTCATTCAACCGTTTGGTAAGGCTTGGATGTGTCCAACAACCAAAACTAAGGATTGATCTCTGACTCCAACTATATTAATCATAAACTAATTCCATGGTTTGAACATGTTGAGGTTCAAGCCGGGCATGGATGTGTCCATCAACCCAAACGAGAAACAAAACTCCGGTTCTAACCATATTAATGGAAGGTGTTGGCCTTAATATTTTGTAAGGGGTTTTGGGTCTCATCCTTTTCTTTTATGCACATTCATGACATATAATTATGTCATGTTCTGACGATTTCCTTAATAAAGTATGTATGTGACTTAATTTATCAAGTCTCATTAAATGAATTAGGAACCGGATTTTCTAATTCTAATTTCATACTTTATTCAAGGAATTGTTTTTGGGAAACAATTTCCTAAATTATCATAATCAATTTCGGAATTAATATGTTTAAGACTTTGATTTCTCTAAATCAAATCTTATTAAATTAAGAGACAGATTCCCTTAATTCAACCACATATTATTTTCATGAAAATATTATTTAAGGAAATACACTCTAAAGAAAATAATTTTCCTAATTAATTTTGGAGACAATAATATGTAAGAGCATCACCTCATAAATCAAATACGAAAATTATCGTTTGAGAATCACCTCAAAAATTTCCAAGATTTGATCACATATTTTATTTATGAAAAATTAATAATTTAATATAGACGGCTTCCCGAGGCTCAATCCAAATTAAAATTTTGACAGTTTAAATTCAATTTAGGAAATGTAATTATAACAACTAACTTTAAATAGGACGACTCCCCGAGGCTTAATCCAAAATAAAAAATTTTGTAAATAATTTAATTTTCAATTATGAATTTAAATACCAATTAATATTCTCATAATTTTGTCTAGACTTTCTTGAAAGAAAGTGCCCAAAATTGCGAGCTTTCCATATATGGAAAGTTTCCAAAAATAAAAGGTTTTCAGAATAATTATAAGTTTCTAGTACAAAGAAAACTTATGTTTTTCCAAAATTAAAAAATTTCCAAAATGGGAAATTTACAAAATTGGAAAGTTTTCAAAAATGGAAAGTTTTTCACAATTATCATAAAATTTCATAAACAGAGATATTTCAAAAGTTTGCGAAATTTCATGATGATTTCCAAACTTTGAAATTCCTAAATCAAAATTTTACCATAATTGGAAAGTTTCCATAATTGGAAAATTTTCCAAAATTGAGATCATGACAAAGTTTTCCGTAAAAATAATTATATGATTATGTCAAACACAAACCTCGGCTCTGATACCACTGTTGGGTCCGGGTGCATGTTGACATGGATGCGGGTTCGTAATTTTAAAATTAATTACGTGCAGCGGAAGGTTTAGCATAAATAATTTCTCAAATTATTTAACCACACATCTAAGCATGCAACTTTAGCTTGTGTAGACATGATCATATATTTAAAATTTTGCAGAAACATAAACTAATTTACTTATTACCTCGCGTAATTCGAATGAAGGGACGAGATCCAACCATAAGCGTCCCTCGGAAGCTCCGCCTCTATTCGCGTCCACGTCGAGTATCTTCGGGATGACTTCGCAAACCCACGAGTTTCGTGTTCTCGAGAACTACTAGATTCTCCGAGAATGCGACAAGAAAAACCAAGAGAGAAGTAATCACATCGGAAAACTCACTACCAAGGTTGGCCGGAATTACAATTCCGGCAAGAAGGAGGAAGATTACTTGCGCCCAATCCCAAGGCGATGATGGCTGGAGAGGAAGATCGTCCCAACGGAAGAACTTCGTCACCCCGGTGCTTCTCCTTGTGCTCACGGCAAGAAGAAGGGAGAAGAACCTTGCGGTCGGCCAAGAGGAAGAAGGGAGGAGAGGGAGAGAGCCCAGGCAAGAATACTTCGATTATATTTCAAGCCTTGCCTTGGGTCCTTTATATAGTGGCCTCTCAACCGCCAAGTCTCCTTTTTCTTATGAAATAAATTTTCTATGACTTATTCCATCATGCCAAGTCTCTTTTTTCTTATGGAATAAATTTTTTTATCATGGTAAATCAATTCATGATTGATTTTATAAAATAAAATAAACCAATCCATGGTTCATTTTAATTTTCATGAAAAATAAACTAAACCTTGGTTTATTATATAAAAATTTATATCATCCATAATTTTATAAAACAAACCACACTTGGTTTATTTTATAAATTGAGCCAAAACTTGGTTTTCTCCCTTTGTTGTGGCCGGCCTAGCAAAGAGGATGGAGACCCTCTTTGGCCGGCCCATCAAAGTCACGCCCCAATGAATTAAACTTATTTAATTCATCTATTAAGTCTTCAAAAGACTTAGCCATTTTACGCTTCCGATGCGTCTCTGAAAAATTCAGATTCGACTTATTGTTTGGCTTAACCAAACCTAATCTCTCTTGATTGGAAAATCCAAATTTCAACTCGTTTTAAATCCCTCGGATTACTCGTGTGATTAAATAGGCTTTCGATTTATGTTGGTCGTCTATAATTAATCAATTATAGAACGATCATGAGTGGCACCTAGTAGTACATCATGATCCCCAATTAATCGAAAGATCAACGGTTGACCTCAGAAACAATTCTGAAACCCTTCAGCAACTATAATGAATCGTGCCCCATTCCCTTCACCATCTTATACCCACTTGGTTCAGGACATAGTCTATGTGTGTCAATCCCCACTAGGCTGACTACGTCACACCTAGCCCAAGTAACGTTTTCTCGTCCTACGGATTCTAATTAATCTCATGTATTTAAGAGATTCATACTCTGAACATGTCATGCTCTGGCCAGAGGCTTCGAGTAACAATTCGACGATAGGCCATGGGTATTGATAAGTGTCATTTTGTTGATCATTTCATATGCTTAAATCCGTATTTGACCCATATTTTACTTGTATAATTGTGGATTTACTCTAGGTTCTAGGATTTATATTCTTTTTGGACTTAATTGCAAATTTTGATATTTTCGAGTTGTTTTGTCACTTAATTTTTGATCTACTCTTGTAGGCTTGGAAGGATCATGGACCTAGGTCATGTTGGGTCAAAGTTGAGTCGAAAGTGGACTGGATCAAGTAATCAAGCTCCGATTCATTTGGACCGTCCGATGCAAGAACGGTTAGATCTAGACCATCTGAGAACTTCTGATCGATCCGAGCTGGGGTTAAGTCTAATCGAGCGATCAGATCAAGATCTGAGAGTTTCAGCCCAATCGGAGATCATCTAGCCGTTGGATCACGATAAGAGTGATCTAGACCATCCATACAAAGATCAAGTGATCTGAACCATCCGTTGGAGATCTGGCAGATCCGAGCTACCACGAGGATGATCTTGACCTCTGATCAAGATCTGGAAATTTTGAATCAAATCGGACGAGGATCCACCGTTGGATGAAGCGGGATTAATCTCGGCCGTCCAAATTAAATGGTTTAAGTTTAAATTGAAATTCCCTCGGCAGATCTCGTGGTCGCGACTTCACATTTCCAGCTGAGTTCTTCTTCGTTTCTCTTCGGTTTTTCTTCATTTCATCTGCGATTTTCTTCAGTAGAGGCGTGGCCAACTCGATCACGATCTTGGATCAAGATCTGGATCCTTGGGAGAAGGCTTCAATGGCGAATTTAGCTCCAGATTGCGGCAGATGCAGTTTTGAGCAGATCTGACATTGAAGCTAAATTTCCCAGCGATTTGCGAGTTGAAGGGGTTCTTGACTTGCCATTGCGTGACGAACAAGGTGGTTTTGAGACAAGGAATGGTCGAGGCTTAGTTTTAATCGCATTGTTCTTGTTTTTCCTAGCTATAATTTCAGTTTCAGAAGAATAGGTTCTGTTCTATTTTTTTTGTATCTACTGTAAGTTTCTAACTCCGCCTGTGACGACCTAGTCATGGCCGGTCCCAAGCCCGGATAAAGGAGGAGGGTTGCGTTAGGTTGCCAGCCAGCGTAAAAAAACTATGGCAAATACTCAATGAATGGATCCATTAAAGTATTATGCTAATGCTAGGATGTTCCCCGGAAGGAACGCGTTGCAGGGTCCGACTGTAACGTCTCGGCAAGGACCGCTACATCTCCAGAACCCGGGTGTAGTGCTAAATATGCAAGGGTTCGCGTTGCAGGGTCCGACTGTAACGTCTCGGCAAGGACCGCTACATCTCCATGAGAACTTGGGTGTAGTGTTAAATAGGCAAGAGTTCTCACACCATAGGTGGACTAAGAATAAACATTATAAGAAAAGTAATAGTCTCAGATTTGGAACATGGAATATAGGAACTCTCACTGGTAAAACAATGGAGGTAGTAGATACAATGATTAGGAGAAAAATTAGTATTTTGTGTGTGCAAGAGACAAAATGGGTAGGTGAGAAGGCAAAAATGATAGAGAACTCGGGTTTTAAGTTATGGTATACAGGAAAGAGTAAAACAAGAAATGGAGTGGGTATTTTTGTAGATAGTTCTTTAAAAGATGAAGTTGTTGGTGTAGTTAGAAAGGGGGATAGAATTATAGCTCTCAAGATAGTAGTGGCGAAAGAAGTTGTGAACGTAATTAGCATATATGCACCTCAAGTAGGATTAGATGAAGAAACTAAATCAAGATTTTGGAGCGATTTAGATGAGGTATTACAAAACATTCCGCCAAATGAAATGATTTTAATAGGAGGCGATCTAAATGGACATGTCGGAGCGAAAAATGAAGAATATGAGAGAGTACATGGGGGTTATGGGTTTGGAACAAGAAATGAAGAAGGAAAAACTATATTGGATTTTGCGATAGCATATGACCTTATACTAGCTAATACATTTTTTAAGAAAAAAGAAGAACACTTGATCACATTCAAAAGTGGGAATAATAAATCACAAATTGATTATTTTATGGTTAGGAAGAGAGATAGGAAGATTTGTAAAGATTGTAAGGTTATCCCTGGAGAAAGCTTAACTACCCAACATAGATTAGTAGTGTTAGATATACGCCTTAGTTATAATATCAATAGAGGAAAAATATACACGACTCCTAGAATTAAGTGGTGGAAGTTAAAGGATGGGAAGCAAAACATATTGAAGGAGAAGGTAGGAATACAAGCATTAGATGAAATATATAGCGACTCTAATACGACATGGGATAAGATGGTATCAAAGTTGAAAATAGTAGCTAAGGATGTACTCGGTGAGTCAAAGGGGCATGCACCACCAAGGAAGGAATCTTGGTGGTGGAATGAGAAAGTACAAGAGAAAGTGAAAGAAAAACGAATAGCTTATAAGGAATTATATATTTGTAAGAACGAGGAAAACTTAA